>OVAU01000355.1:0-21998 GCA_900406315.1 Biscutella laevigata subsp. laevigata | reverse complement strand
ATTGTGTTGAGTAGTATTTTAACAAAGTCACTAAATTTTAATGAATTAATATCAACCACATTAGCATAATTTTTTAGTACACAATTCTAGTTTCAATAATTATAATCGTCTATCTTAAATGTAAGGTAAGACTCAAAGGTCAAAGACCGGGGAACATTGATTATAAGCCAATTGATGTTACATAAAAGGTAACTCATTGGAGACACACAACATAACATACATAGCAATAGTTTGATGTATTATAAGGAGGTACAAGAATACCAAAACCTTCTTTTTTATTTCTTTTTTTTTCTTTTTCAACAAAAGTTTTCGTAAGATTCATGAAGGAAAATAAAAGATAGACGAAAATCATATAAATAGTGATATTCAAATGACTTGCATGGATCAGTCATGTGCTTGGAGTCAATTAGGTAGCGACCGTTCAATGGTGTTGAGGATCAGGACCTCCCGGTGAAACCCTGTGTGAATCCACTAAAACCCGCCTCTCGTTATAACCTTTGAACTTGGAAAGATCAAACCCTAGCTTACGTAGGAGAAGCTCACTATCATGAATATGGTCCATGGTCGTGGTATGATGATCTTCACGGAGGATTCGAGCTTGAGAACTCAAGATTGGTGATGAAAATATGATTAGAAGTATGATCAGAGATTGCTTAAGGATCAAATTCGCCATATGTAACAAGTGACTTTGTGAGGGATTTTAAGAGATTAAGAGTGAGCGAAAGATGCAAAATGAGATGAAGTTGAGAGAGTTTGATGATTTGTATGTATTGAAGTTATCTATTTATAGATAAGTAGAAACATGAAACATAAAACGAACTTGTTAAGGATGGTTAGTGGAGAGAACATGATGGGAACAACAAGAACAATGAAAGAAGAATCTGACTCATAATTTTGGATTATAAAATTCATGCACGTACACACAAAAGGCAATAATTATGGTAGATAAGTTATATATTTAACTGATTTAACGATCGGAGTTTTCAGGTGGAAATCTATATCTACTTAACATGCATAGCTGAAAAGTCTAAATTCTGTTTATAGTTTGATGTGGTAACAGTTGACTTCTTATATTTTAAGTGAATTATTGTGTAAATCATTGGGTTTATGTTTACATTATAAGTGACATTTTTAAGATTTAAAATTTCAGACTATACATAGCTGTAAAAATGATGTTGTGATACCTGTTCCATTTCTTTTTAAAACAATTATTTTATGTTAGTTCAAATTCAACTTTACATATCTAGACTAGAGGGCATACACAGATAAAGAATAGATAAATGATTCAGGATATACAGCAAACTAGCTTAATTTCACAAAAGAAACAAAATATTAAAAAGAACAAAAACATTACTGAATAAGCAATTTAAACAATGATTTCTTATGTTTAAAACCTTTTTAAAAAACATTATTGGAGAATAATATCTCACGTTAAAAGTTGGAACTGATCATAAGTAGATATGAGTCAATTCAATCACTTAAATTAATTTTAAGTTGAATTATGAATTTAACATGGTATCAGAGTCTGATTAAAACTAAAATTTGGTTCATCGATTATTAACTGACATTATATACACAATCTATAGATAGAAGAGACATCATTCAAATAGACATATTAAAATTATATCTTACATTTATAAAAGATTAGAAAAATATCAAACACAACAAAACCTAATAATAATCCAGAGAACGCAGCTCAACCGGTGATTGGTTCTCAAAGAGAATCTCAAGGTCTCGGGTTCGAGTGTGCCCCCGTAGGGAGGAATCTATTTAACCTTTTGGGCTCCGGTTCTAGGAAATTATGGACCTAAAACCCATAACCTCTAGAGAAAAAAAACCCTTATAAAAGAAGGTAGCAACAAATCACAACAGTGACATTTTTAGGAATAGAATAAAAAGTTTTTTAGACTTGATGTAATTAAAAGACTTGCTCCTACTAGAGTTGCTGTATTAAGGAACGGGCTAGGTCGTATGGGTATGTGTTGCGCAATGTCCTATCAGAACTAAGTTTCGCACTCATAAAAATCAAAACATTCATCGAGTTTAGAAAGTCTTTTTGTCGGCTCAAAGTCGTGACATGAACAAATAAGAGATCAAAAGTTGATCCATAAGTGTTCAGGTTCCAATAATATATCCCATAAGAATGTGTTTGCATAGTGGGTTGGTCTGTGTCAGTTCGTGTTTGTAGGGGCCTAAACTAAAGAAACGTTTTTTGAGATGTTGACACATTTCTCCAAAAACTAAATAACTTTTTAAATTATCCCTTTAGTAGTTGACAAAATGTTTGTGGACTAGATTTAGGATTTGACTCTTAAATATGAAATATCCAAATTTCTTTGGTGCTAATTGAATTGTTTGTGGTGGTCTCTTAAATTAAAGACAAGCTTGTCCGACTTAAATGAACTGTATTAGAACTATGTCGAAGAAATCGTTCTAAGTTATGGGTCTGAATGATAACATACTCAATCTCTTCCGCCCGAAGATCTAGAAACATCGAGGTGATCTCTCTAATCAGCGACTTGTCGACTGATTCCCAGCTTAAATCTCTTCTTTTTGATTTTTCATTCTGAATCTCTTCGATTTACAACAGTATCGTGCATCTCTGATAGCTATTGGAAGAAATGGAGAAAGATGATGTGTGGAAAGCGTTTCAGAAACTCAGTCTTGGAGCAGATAAAGCGTCGCTTCGTCTCTCATCCTCCACTCTCGCGGCGGAGGAGGAAAATGGAAGCCGCAACATTATAGTCAAAGGGCTAAACCCGGTGTACCAAAACCCTAAGTGGATGAAGATTCTTCTTCCGAAAATGTGGAGAATGGCAGGCAAGGTTAGAGGTCAGGTTTTGGATGAGGGTAAGGTGCAATTCTTCTTTGATTCATAACAGAACCTGAATAGTATAGTGGAGGGTGGTCCATGGAACTTCAGCGATTGGCTCATTGTGGTAGATAAATGGAGCAACAGACATGACCCTAATTTTCTAAAGCAAATCACAATGTGGGTCCAGATAATAGGGCTGCCCAAACATCTGAGGAGAGAAAATGTAGCTATGGATATTGATGAATCGTTGGGTCATGCGTTAGAAGCCTATGTCAGAGAGCCATCAAAAAACCTTTCTGCAATGGTTAAAGTTAAGGTCACAATGCCTATAACCACCAAGCTCACATTCAATAGACTTGCAGACCTGGAGGAAGATAATGAACCAATAATGCTTAGGTTTGTGTATGACATACTTAGAAAGTTCTGCAGAAGCTGTGGTGGCCTCACTCATGCTACCTCATCCTGTAGAGAGAATGAGCCTATCCCTCGAAATGCACTAGTGGAGGCAGAAAGCTCCCAAACAAGAGAAGCTCCACCACATCCCAATACAAGAGACCATTCTCTACCACAATCAGACAGTTCTCAAGAAAGCAAAAAAGTAGAGGAAGTTGAATGCTCCCAGAAAGGTCAGATGGTTGATAACTTGGATGAGCAATTGACTGTCCTGGAGAGCAAAGGGAAGGAGATAAAGACAATGGAGGAACGTCTAGACCATGGAGAAGGTCTCGGGGCACTAGAATGCAGAGGAACTAAGAGGAAATGAGAAGAGAGTCAGCTAGATGAAGCTGAGCTGCCTGTTAAGTATAAGAAAGGAAAGCTAAAAAATGAAGATGGTTTGGTGGTTCGCCTCAAACCACCACAGCAGCCATGAGGATGTTACACTGGAATTGTCAGGGGTTGGGGAACCCCTGACAATTCGATATTTAAAAGATATCGTGAGAATTCACTCTCCTGATATCATGTTCCTCGTGGAAACGAAAAATGTAGATAATTATGTACAGAAAATAGGCAAGCAGCTATCTTATGATAATCATCTAGTAGTAACGGCTATTGGTTCAAGTGGAGGCATGACAGTTTTTTGGAAGGCCTCGATCTCTTGTACAGCGATAAGTTAGGCAACGTTAAACAGAACTAATCTTTTGGTTAAAGAAGGATCCCAATCTTTTGAAGTTGTGTACATATATGGGAATCCAACTAGGACTGAAAGGAACAATATGTGGCAAAGGCTGATAGAGGAAGTTGAAGGCAGAACAGGAAAGGATACTCCAACTGTTGTCCTTGGGGATCTTAATGAGATATGCAGTAACACAAAAAAGAAAGGTGGCCCTAATAGAAGTGAAGCATCATTCAGACATCTCAAGAAATTCATCAATATTTAGGGTCTAAATGATTTGCCAACTACAGGGGGAAGTTTCACTTGGATTGGTAGAAGAAATGATCAGATCATCCAAACGAGAATTGATAGAATCATGGCGAATGTGGAATGAATGACATTATATCCGAGGGCGGAAGTGAAAATGCTGCAATGGATTGGATCTGATCACCGACCACTTCTACTCCAAACTGATCACAGGACCTTTCGTTGGAGGAAAATGTTCAAATATGATAATAGATGGAGGAATATTGAGGATGTGAAAAGGATGGTTCGTGAATCCTGGCTGGAAAGTGATCGATTCTGTCAACCGTGACAGATCAATAGAGTGATACACCTCTGTAGAAGCATGTTGTCTAGATGGAGGAAAGCAAATAACACCAACTCGCGTCAACACATAGAAGAACTAAAGGTGAGAATAAAGGCTGCTTATGAAAGTAACGCAATTGATTTTTCTTAAATTCAGGAGCTCAAAAGGGACCTCAACCACCAGTATCGAATGGAGGAAGAATATTGGAGAACAAAGAGCAGAATCCAGTGGCTAGCCTCATGGGACAGAAATACGAAGTTATTTCACTTGAAGACTGTCCAAAGAAGGAATTTAAACCGCATATCCATGATCAAAAGTGAAGATGGAACTGATCATCATACTGATGAGGAGATCAAGAAGCTTATCATTGATTATTTTTCCAATCTCTTTAAGACTGATGGATATGTCAATGCTTCTCAGGTGCTGCAAGGCCTCCAACCACGGGTAACTCAACAGATGAACGACCAGCTTACAAGAGACCTAGACGAAGTAGAAGTAATGGAGGCGCTAAATTAAATGAGTATTGATAAGTGTCCAGGTGCAGACGGATTCAACGTCGGATTCAAAGGTGTGATCAAATTTATAAAGCACTTCTTTACGAACAATTATCTGGATCCAGAGATAAATCACACCCAATTATGCCTAATACCTAAAACTAAGAATCCCCAAATGGTTAAAGATTATAGGCCTATAAGTCTCTGTAATGTAGCTTACAAGTTGATAGCCAAAATCCTCTCAAACCGCCTCAAACCTTGGTGCACAGTATAATTTCTGAAAACCAAACAACCTTCATCCCTGGAAGACAGATCACAGATAATGTACTCATTGCTCATGAAATGATTCATTCATTAAAAACCAGGCATTTTAAGGACCCATGCATGGCTATAAAGCTAGAAATTACTAAAGCGTTTGATAAAGTAAGATGGGAGTTCATTATATATATGATAGAAAAATTGGGTTTTGCAGAGAAATGGCAAATATGGATCCAGGCTTGCATAACTTCACCTACATACTCGGTGCTCATCAATGGATCTCCCGAAGGCAACATAAAGCCGTATAGTGGAATACGCCAAGGTGATCCTCTTTCCCCATATCTCTACCTTATTTGTTTGGAAGGTTTTTCCTTTCTTATGCAGCAAAGAGTGAACCAAGGGAAGCTTCATGGCATGAAGGCTAGCCGGGGAGGTCCAACCGTGTCACACATCCTCTTCGCGGATGACTCAGTAGTTTTTGTAGAGCTGATTTGGAGGAGAGTGCGGAGCTCATATCTGTGTTAGAGGATTATTCTTTGGCTATATTCTTTGGCAGGGGAGTGAAGAATGAAATGAAGAGGAAAATAGCTGATGCTCTGGGAATACACAATATAGGAGGTTTCAGTAAATACTTAGGCCTTCCGGAGTCTGTAGGCAAGAACAAATCATCTAGATTCACCTACATTGCCCAGAAGGTCAAGAACAAAGTTGAGAGTTGGTATGCCAAGTTCTTAACACCAGCCGGAAAAGAAACGCTAATGAAGGCAGTTATCCAGGCTCTCCCCACCTATGCAATGATCTGCTTTCTACTTCCAAAGACGGTGCTTAGGCAAAAAGAGAAGTGGATCAAACATTTCATGTGGTCAAATCAGTTAGATAAGAGTAAGATACCGTGAATACCATGGGAGACAGTTCAGAAATCGAAGCAGGAAGGTGGACTGGGATTAAGACATCTAGAGGATTTTAACCTTGCTTTGTTGGCAAAGCAGGGCTGGAGAATTATACAAAGTCCAAATAGCCTCATATCAAGGATTTACAAGAGCAAGTACTTCCCCAAAGGTACTCTACTCACGGCCAAGCCAGGAAGCAGACCCAGTCATGCTTGGAGGAGCATTTGTAGAGGAAGCAAAATTCTCAGAGAAGGAATTTATTGGCAGGTAGGGAGTAGAGAAGATATTCAAGTCTGGACCGATAACAGGATCTCAGCGGATGGCTATAGGCCACCCATAAGGATAGCGAAGGATCAGAACAAAAACATGCGGGTGTGTGAACTATTCAAAGAAGGAACAAGAAGTTGGGACCAGAACAAGCTGAATATCTATTTCTGCGATGAGGACAAGAATTATATTCTGAAAATCAAACCAAATAAGCAGCAAAGAGGCGACTTCCTCAGCTGGAAGCACACTAAGGATGGCAGATATAATACAAAAAGTGGTTATTATGCTATTAAAGGCGGGATAAAGAAACAGAGGGAGGAAGCACAATCATCCAGGCAAGGAGTTCTGAGAGCAATATATGAGAAAATTTGGAAGTAGGAAACGCCTCCCAAAGTAAAGCACTTTTGGTGGAAGGTCTTGCATAATGCTCTGCTAACAACGGACAATCTGAGGAGAAGGCGCATTAGAATCAATCAAAGTTTCCCTTTTTGTGAAGATAGAGAGGAAACGCTAAACCATATGCTCTTCACATGCTCAGTATCAAAGGAAGTCTGGGAGCTTTGTAACCACCCGGTTGGTCATTGGGAGGAAGATGAGATTACAGTTTGCGACGTAGTCACAAATCTCATATCAGCAAATGGCCAAGGGGAAAACATGTTCTCTTTCATTGGATGGCATATCTAGAAAGCTAGAAATAGACTAATTTTTCAATCAAAACGTACAATGATTCCAGAAATAATAAATAAGGCAGCTACTGATTATATATTGTGGCAGGAGACAAAAGAAGAGACAGGAGCAGCTGCTAAGACAAGGAACATAAGTCAGGTGGAAGAGAATCAAACAACACAAAGGCGAACGGGGCACAGGAGTTGCTGCTATGTAGACGCATCATGGAAAGGTCCCAGAGAACCAACATGATATGGATGGGCTATAGAGAATGAAGAAGGAAGGTGCAGAATAATATCAAGTGGCTCAATGGAATCTCTTCCTACAACCCTAGCAGCCGAAGCTCGAGCACTAAGAGAAGCAATAACCCAAACTCGAAGGTTGGGATATTCCGACATCACATTCTGCTCAGACTCGAAGGAGCTGATCCACTGGCTTCAACAATCCCGGAATCTAGAGGCAAATGCAGGATGAGTGCACCATCCAATAGCTCCCATCATCTCCGAAATCAGGCACATTCCTAGAACTGTTAATGTTGTAACAGATACTTTAGCCAAAAAGCTCGAACGGATAAGTCTAATGCTATTGTAAAATGGATGCTTTAACTTAGCTATAGTAATCGTTGACAAAAAAAATGATAACATACTCTTGTAATTTTACAAGAGGATAAATGTAGATATTAAATGATGTAACAAAGATAACTGAAACTAAATAAAAACAAGTATGTAGTTTTCTTTTTTTATCCAAGAAGTTTTATACTCGAAGCTCCATAATTTCTCTCGGTCAAAATTAAAGCAGATTAAAAGTTTAGCGTTTCATTGAAAAATGAGTGATTTGTCTAGAATAGCAGGTTTTACAAAATATTTGTCTGATATGTCATTTTTTGGAATATAGCAAGTTTGTGTGTTTTCATGAAGAAACAAAAAAATCAGATGTTAGGAAAATGGTTGTATTGCCTTTGGGCAACAATTTGTTTTGTTGTTATCAAGAAAAAGAGAAAAAATAGTTGAGAGAGAAAAAAAACGGACAAAAATAAGAAAGAGAAAAAAAAAGTACGAGAGAAAAATAAGTATGAGAGAAAAAAAAGAGAAACGAAAATAAGTAAAAAAATATGAAAGAAACAGCAAGAGAGAGAAAACACAGCAAGAGAAAAGAGTGAGACATATTTTTATTTTGCACTTTTATGTAATTTTATTAATTTTGATTTTTCAACATTTATTTCTTAGTCACTTTGCAATTTTTTTTTCTTCAAATAACTTTTTCCAACTTTAGTTTCGACTCATTTGTGGATATTTCGTAACAACGATACGGTAACCACGATACGGTAACCACAAAACATCGGTTATACATGCATACTACCACAAAAATATGCAATAAAACCATGAAAGGATAAGATATTAAACACCAGTCTTATTTAGTAACCACAAAACATCGGTTATACCTACATATCACCACAAAATATGCAATAGAACCGTGAAAGGATAACACATTAAACATCAGTCTTATTTAGTAACCACGAACCGGTAACCACAGAACATCGGTTATACATACATATCACCAAAAAATACGCAATAGAACCATGAAAGGATAAGACAATGAACACTGGTTATACATACATACAATAAAACCATGGGTTACTGTTTATACATACATACAATAGAACCACCGGTTATACATACAATAGAACACCGGTAATACATACCTACAATAGAACCATGAAAGCATAAAACATCGGTTATACATACGTACAATATTGTTTTGGTGTGTCACATGTCATTAATTGACCACAAAATCATGACCACATTTTAGACGTTTTAAATTTTCGGAATTCAAGAATATCTTAAATAGTTGTTGTTTGCTTAATTGACCACAAAATCATGACCATGATGGTTGTTTGCATTTTTAACTCATGTATGGTGTTTTTTGGCTAACATATTAAATCGAACACAATTTCTTGATCACAGTTTAACATCTCATTGAATTTAAAATCATGGTTTAACTGGGGCAAACAGTAACCACAACACGTTGAATTCAGAGCAGTAACCACAGACGTTAAATTTTAAACCGGCAAATATATATAGAGTTGAGAATCTTTCCATTGAGGAAAAAATGAAACAAGCCAAATAGGCTCAGATTAGAAAATTTGTGATGAAAACTAGGCTTCTTCTTGGTGTAGGAGTCATCGGGGAAGAAGCACTACGCCGAGAAATCAACAACACGATGTGGTGGTCTTAAAAGAGGCTTGGCTAGATTCCTTTAGCGGCAGCATCGTTATTCCGGAGAGATCCATCACCTTCTATATGTAAGAAAAGAGGAAAGAGAACATTTAGACGATGAAATTAAGGTGATCTGATTGTCGACTTCATCGTCATTCTTACAACGATGATTACCAAAAGAGGTGTAGTAACAATGAAAACAGACAACAAAACACCGAGCAACCACAAACGGCGAACACAAAACGGCGAATACAAAACACCAGACACAAAAAAGACATGGTGTGGTAACAAAGAACACAAACAACAAAATACCGGTAAACCACAAAACGACGAACACAAAACACCAAACATAAAAAAGACAGTGTGGTAACAAGACTGATTTTTGTACATACCGTAAAAACTCAATATGAGGTGTAGTAACAAATAAAACAGACAAAAAAACACCGAGCAACCACACAACGACGAACACAAAATGACGAACATTAAACACTTCACAAAAAAACATAGTGTGGTAACAAACACTACAAGAAAAATGTTCATTGATAGTACGTAAATATAGCTATCATAGATCTATCATAGCGTTGCCATAAACGTTGTTTCTGCCCCAGTTATCATAGGTATGACCATGCAATAACGTTAATATGTATGTGCTATTATACCGGTGCATCTAAGATAGCGTTTTTGGACCTATGTTATTATACTAGTGTAATTTACGATAGCGTTTGTGGTAAATGCTACTATACGTGTCAGGTCTATAATAGCGTTTCTGAAACAATGCTATAATAAATTAAATATTAATTTTTATATTAATTATTATTAATTAAATATATTGATTTTTAAAAATTATATATTAAGTATTAAATTTATATATTAAATATTATTAAATAAAAATATTAATTTATTAAATTATATATTATTTATTTAAATTTAACAAAAATACAAAATATACAAAAGTATAAATGAAAATAGATAAATACAGAATAAAAATACAGGAGATTCTTCGTCTTCTCCTCTTCCTCGAGCAGCTTCCGTCGTCGCCGCTATCTCGTCGGAGCAGAGGAGTCTCGCCATCAGCCTCGTCAGAGCCTCGCCTGTGGTCTCGCTCGCCTTGCTTCCCCTCACGCGAGCCCATACCCCATCGCTTACGTCGGATCTCGACAACGCTGAATCTCTGTCAACCTCTGCGAAACCACACCTCCAGCATTGTCAGCTAGCTTCGCGTCGGGCTTCATCGAAGGAGAGAGACATCAGAGGAGAAGAAAACGGCGGCGGCATCTGATTAGCTCGCCATGCCGCACCAGATTCGCTCGTCGTCGCTTGCCGGCTTTCTCCTCTCTTCACGGCGATATCACGACGAAATTGACCACGAGATTCACGGAGAAGATGAAGTGTTTTCAGATCAGTTTGATCAATGGAAGATGAAGATGAAGATTCATGAGTCTGAGAAGGAAGAAGACAAAGATAGAGAGAAAGGAGAAAGACAAAGATAGAGAGAAAGGAGAAAGGAGAAAGAAAAAGAAAAGAAAGAAAATATAGAGTGGAAAAGTATTAGCCATCAGATCAGTTTTGATCCATGGTAAAAAATCATTAAGAGTGATCCTTGTTCACTTGGATTAACCAATCAGAATGACTTTATTCTCAACCATTAGATCATCTATTATCAATGGTCAAGATTAAATGAAGGGCAATCTTAGTTTATTAAGAGTATCCAATCGAAAATTGATCTACTGTTTTTTGTAATAGTTTCAATTTTTAAGTTATTTTGATTTAAAATATTTATATTCTTTGTAATAGTCCCATTTATAAATTTATGTATCTAAATATTTTTTTCACTTTTTATTAATAATTTCAATTTTTGATTTATTTCTAAATTAATGAATATATGATTTATTAATGAAAATAGGGTCTAGGGTCTAGAATGAATATATGATTTATGATTTAATGTTTAAAGTTTAGGGTATAGAATTTATGATTAATGTTTGAAATAAATAGTTGTAGAGCTAATAATTTTGAGATAAGAGTTAAAGTGTTATAGTATAAAGTTTAGTATTTATATATAGGGTTTATGTTTGAAATTATTTTATGATCTAAAATATTTTTATTATTTGTAATAGTGTCATTTTAAAATTTTACGTATTTAAATATTTTTTTCACTTTTTTTGATCATTTTAATTTTTAATTTCGTATAAATAGGGTTTAGGATTTATGAAGAAAAAAGTAGGGATTAAGGTATAGAGTATATAGCGGAAATAGTTTTTATTTGTGTGGAATTTAAATGTTGAAATAAGTTCAAACTATAATTCACAAAACACAAATATGAAGTATAACCTCTTACACACCATCTAACCCCTAAACCCTAAACACAAGTATGATTTCATTTTCTATAATTTATATTTTTGTTTTGTTCTCAAATACCAATTTTGTGTTTCAAACCTCTAAACCCTATTTAACCCCTAAACCATATCAAAACTCTAAACCCTATCTAACCCTTAAACCCCATTTACGATTTTGACATACGATAGCATTATAATAACGCTAACATATCCTTAAATTTATAGGGCGGGAACTTAATTCCACCACATAAAATTTTAAATTATTTTCACTAGGTACGGAATCAAGTTACCGCCATATCGAATTTAACGATACGATAGCGTTAATATAATGCTATCGTATGTAAAAATCCTAAATATTTATTTGTTAAATTAATTATGTAAATATTTAAAAGTTGATTATATTACTGAATATGTATTGAAATGTAACAACTATATATATATCGAATATAGTTTTTACTTTTTGTGAAATGAGAGTGTTGAAATAAACACAAACTATAACCCCAAAACAAGAATATGAAGTAAAAACCCTTTAATACAACATCTAACCCCTAAATCCGATCTAATCCATAAAACCCAATAGAGGGAATTGAAAAAATTTCGTGTAAAAATTTGGTGAGTGTTGTTCGTGAAAAATTTCGTGAAATTTTTTTCCAAGTGTTGGAAAACTCTAACACAGCGTGTTTTTCATGCTATTATATAGTATTGAAAATCTACAAACATCTGCAATCGCAGTTCTTAAATGCGTGCTGTCGCAGAGTGCTAGAAAAAAAATTTGATTTTAATTATTTAATTTGGTGAACTTAATTAACAATATAATTGAACAAATTTTATGATATAAGGGGTAATTAGTTGGATTAAACACAATTTCAGTTCAATTTTAGTGAAATTATAGAATAACATGTTTTTTGTGCTATAACAGACGACTGAAAAATCTGAAAACTGTCTACGATAACATTTAGACATTTCGTGCTATGGTGGAGTGCTATCAATGAAGGGTTTTTTGTAGTGAAAGAAAACAAACAACAAAATACCGGTAATTCACAAAACGGCGAACACAAATCACCAAACATAAAAAAGGCAGTGTGGTAACAAGACTGGTTTTTGTACATACCGTAAAAACTCAATATAAATTTCGAAGTGAAACTCGCCTGCATTTCTCTAGGGTAAGGATTCACCATCACTAAACACTATCAAGCATTGCGTGAAGAATAACCAAGATGTGCATTAGTAAAACACTTAGATATAGAGGAGATCGAAATGAGAGAGAACCCACAAGGAGAGGAGAAGAGATGAGAAGAGAATGTACTCTATCGCTCTATCTGTTTAGTTGAAGTAGAACAGATCTACAAGAAATCGAAGAAGAAATGAGATTGATAAAGGGTTTACATGGAAGAGAAAATGGTCTCGTTTTAGATCTACACGAAATGGAAAAGAAGGAGATTAAAAGGGTTTGTTTGTATCTATAGTTAGGGTAAAGAAATTAAGAGGCAGAAAAATATGAGCCAGTGAAAGACAAAAAGATGTAGAGAAGAAGGAGAAGAAGATGCAAAGAAAAAGGAGAAGAAGATAAGGGAAATAACTATGGATGAAAAAGAAATTTGGTGTGAAGAAAGAAAAATGAAATGTCGGAAGAGAGAGAAAGTGAAAAGACAAGTTGAAATAAGTAATTTTAAGATGATTAAGGGTTGTTTATGTAATTCACCATTTAAAACTTGTCATTCTCAATTTAGTTGTCAAAGTAGACAAATAGTTCTAAAAACTTGTCATATGGGACAAAATGTTCTTGAAAAATTCGTCCCACCGTGGATCAATCCTAAAAGCATAACAACACCAACTCCTTTTTTTTTTTAAATAGACCAACTCATCGTTAGTAGCAAGTATGTAATTATATAAGGAAAATCAATAAAAAAAATTGGAACAATATAGAGAAGAGTAGTATGGATACAATACTTATAACAGTTGATCTCTTAAATACGGCAAATCTGAATATTTTATTTTATTTAGACTAACTAAAGAGAAAATCTCTCCTACACCAGAAGCCCAAGTCAATCGTGCGCCGCCGCCTCGGCCGGTGACCGGCTACTCCGGTAGTTCGGCCGTTGGTCCTTTCTCTGTCTCTTTTCTCTTCTTCTTCTTCTTCTGTTGTATAGCGGCTATGGTTCTAGTTCATCGGTGATTTTGTCTTCCATGTTAAATCTCCGGCCACGCCTAGTCTTGCTCTGCGGCGGCTATGGGTCAGAGAAAACCGTTGTCCTCTGACCATTGATCTGTTGGTTCTACGTCTCCGTCGCCAATCTATTGCTCTAGCCTGCGATTTTAACTAGTGTGAGATCTACTTCATTGCATGTCGCGTCGGAGATTTAAGGGCCTGAATCCGGTTTTGGGCAAGCTTCTTTCTCTGTTGATTTTGCTTTGGATTTCATTTTTTGTTTGTTTGTGTTAAAAGTCTTCAGTTCATCTTGCATGTGGTTTAGCCTTCTGTTAGGTTGTGAAGTCTGGAATGTTAGATCTGACTATATTTAGTTTTTGCTCTGTCTCGCTTGTGCAAATCAGAATTGTTTTTGGACTATATTGCTTCGTTTGTCCATTGCTTTAGATTTAGTGTACTTTGAGTTCGGGTTTTTCATCACAGGGTTTATTCTTGCCATGGAATCTATAATCGGGTTCAGTTAGGAACCAGGTTCACTCAGGAACCATTAGTCGATTTTCCTTTGTTGTCTTTGGATCAAGTCATTTGTGCTTGTTGGATCTGTTCTTTCTTGAGAGTAGAAGACGTTCTCCAAGACTAGGACGATCAAGACACAATCAATAATTGGCATACACTAATCTTGTCTCAACCCTCGCAGTTAATCCTTTAAACCTTGTTAACTCTTGTATTAATTAGTCTATGGTATGTAAGAACTCGTTATCAATATAATTTTATCGAGTTAAAAAAAAAAACAATATATACGTTATAAAAATCATTGAAATGACCAAATAACTCTATACTTCAATGTATCCGGCGGAGACACATCGCCGATCTAGGGTCCCATTTAAACGTCAGACAAGATTCAAAGATAGAATTTTTGAAAGAAGAAAACGTGAAAATGCGCACGTGGCCACTACAGTTTGCCGACTAAAATCTGTCTCTTTTGTGTCACATGAATATCACTTTAAAGAGTGTTTTAAACCGTTTTGTTTTAACGCCATCTGAATTAGCTTACGTGGATGCACCCAACAACGACTAACTCTATATACTTTGATACGTCATTGCTTTTATATTTTTTATTATAAAGTATTTATTATACATTTTGAGTCATATAGTTGATAGTGAGATGCTCGTATATATGGCGCCGTCATTGCACGATGTAACGTATCTTCTTAATTTATTATCCATTTTTATTCTCTTGACATTTTAAGTATCTTTTTTTGTTTCTTATAATTTTATGTATTTGACATTTTAAGTATCTTTATCGCTTTTTCTGCACTTGTGAAGGCACACAATTATTTGAAAAAATAATTAAAATTAATTTCCTTTTGTGTTAAGGTATTATAAATAGAACTAGAGTTGAGTCTGCACCTGTGTGGGTGATTTGTTTTTCAAATTATAATTTTGTGATTTTTTTAACCTTTTAGTTTTTAATATTTTAATTTTAAATGTTTGATATTTAATTAATATTAATGATTTTTTAAAAAATGTTTAAAATGTTTTTAATATTATACTTTTTAAAATAATAATATATACAAATAAGTTATTCTTAGGATTATATTAAGAATATTTAGTTAAATATTTATAATTTTAATTTTTGTTAGAACTATTCTGGAAAAATATTATATGACTAACTTTAATTTATCTCAAAAAAAAAAAATTTAAATATTCAAATCTCGATTTTTTTATATTTTGAGCTTTAGAATGTTTTGTTATTTAAATTGTTAGTATTCAATTATGTATTTTAAAATACTTTTAAATTTATATTCATAAATTTAAATCTAAAATAATATTATAGAGATAGATTAATAAGATATGATTAGATCTTTTAAACTTATATCTAATCAACCTATGTTTAAGATATATTCTATATTTACATATTGATTAACTTGTTTATACCATAAAATACACTAAAATATATTATTTTTTAAGTAACAAAAAATATAGTTGATTTTAAATGAAGGATATAATATTTCGATCATAATTTGAATGACGCGTTTTCTTTGATTTTTTGGGATATTAAATTTAGGGATATTTATAATAAAATAATCATAATTATTATTATGTATCTATAGATTTTTTATTCTTATCTTCAAACTAAGTCTGTTATAACTATTATCTTTTTAAATATTAATTTTTATTTTCTTAAGTATTCATCAGAATTTGAATTTACGTGTGTATTGTTATTCTTTTATTTAATAAAAATTAAATTTTATTATAGTTAAGATATTTATATATTTTTTTAATATGATTAAACAGATACAATATTTAATTTATCTAATCATTAAATGAAATAGATCATTATAACTTCTTTGTAGCAGATAAATTCTATTTTAATATAATAGATATTAAGTCAATTGTTAAAGGTATTTTTTCACTTTTAACTACAAGATTATCTTGCATTTTTCTTTTGTTAGTTGGTGGATTTTTTTCCTTAACAATAATATTTTATCTCTATCGTGTATGGTCTGGTCTCTCTTGTTAAATTTTAACATTTGGTGATTTAAGTCCAAAGGAACTAATCTCAACAATATGTACATTTGCGGAATCTTTGTATATTACATTAAACATTTGAGTTTTAAACAATTAAATCTTTAAAACTATATGGTATAAATTATGCATCATCTCTAAAATACTACTTCAGGATCTAATAGAACTCTAAACTAATTTTCTACAACTTTACATCATAAAATTTAGACTCTCCTTTTACTATGACTATTTGTTAAAAAATATTTATATAGATATTTTCCACTCGAAATCGAATTCTCAAGTAAAAGTATAAAGTTACCATTAACCCACAAGGTCTTTGGCATATAATATAAAGTTTAGGTACAAATAGGTTTAAAATTTTGTTAAAATTAAAGATGTAAAATCAGGTGTCAAATGAAATTATGACGCTGAGATGAATCAGGACGCTGATTTGTTTGCATCAGAGGAGAAGTAAACTTCTAGAAGAAGTGTTGAGCTGAAATGCACAAAAAAATATATTTGATGTTATGAGATTTTCAGAGAACGAATCTGTGTGGTGTCTGCATCAAGAGGAGAAACAAGTTCTCAAAAGGATTGTTGGCGTGGAATGAAAGTTTGGAGAATATTCATTATGAGATTTTTGGAAAAGAAAATCGTGGGTTTTAAGAAATTTTCCTGTTGAAAGATTTAAGAAAGATTTCATGTTATGATGGTATATATTCAACAGAATAGGGGTTAGCTAGGGTTAACACTCTTGGGATATTGCCGAAGGATTTGTGCCTCCAAGCTTCATAGAAAGAACAAGCTTGGACGATGAGTGTTGGATCGCTCGTCTCTGATTATACCACGGCTGGGTGATATCGATCAGGAGAGAGTGTTGCTTGCTCTTGAATGTTCTATGCGATTTAAAGGTAGGTTTGGGTCGTAGAAAAAACTACAGAAGAGTGAGTGGTGCACGCACGTGCATTGGGAGTCTCGTCTCTGATTATTCACGGTTGGGTGATATCAATAAGAGAGAGTGCTTGGTGTCTTGTCTCTGATTAGGTAACTGCTGGGTGAGCTAGATCAGAGAGAGTTGGGTGATTAAATCTTGTTTTCGAATTTTTCTAAGGGTAGGCTTAGGATTGGATTGAAAACTTTGTAAGAGAACTTTTGTGTATAAAGTTGATGCTTATAAATAAAGAGTTTAATCGGTTGGTCTTGGCGTTTCAAGACAAAATTGTGTTGTTGCTAGATTCTCTGCACTTACAATTGGTATCAGAGCGGTCACCTAATAGGACTGCGTGTGGTTTTCAAAATCAGGTGGAGATCTTGAGACAAGTATGGAGACTTCGCAACGGTTTGTCGTTGTGACAAAATTTCAGAAGCTTGATTCAGAGAACTATGGGTATTGGAAGGTTCAGATGACCTAGATGATTCAGAGCATTGATGTGGAGGCATGGACTGTTGTAGAAGAAGGGTGGACAGCCCCAATTGTAATGAATGATAAAGATGAGAAAGTTCCTAAACCAAGAAAGATGTGGACTGTTGAAGAAAAAACTGCAGCCAAATGCAACTAAAAGGCCTTGTCTGCTATATCCAGCTCTCTGCATATGATCCATTTCAAGCGAGTTCAAGGATGCACTTCTGCTAAAGAGGCGTGGGATATCTTGCAAGTTTCCTTCAAAGGTACGAGTAATGTCAAAAGCACTCGTCCTAATATGCTTTCTACAGAGTTCGAGAACCTTGGTATGGATGAGTATGAGTTTGTTGATGAATTCAGCAGCAGGTTGAGTTCCATAGCTCAAGAAGCCAATGTTCTAGGAAGGACCTATAATGACAAGAAACTCGTGAAGAAATTTCTCAGGAATCTGCTTGCGAAGTTTCAGCCTCACAAATCAGTTATTGAAGTGGCATTAGACTATGATGATATGAAGTTGATGAAGTGGTAGGAATGATGCAAGCATATGAGCTCTAACTGAAACGAAAGGATCAGACGACTGGAAAGGGACTACCATTGGTTGTTGTTGATATCAAGACCAACCAAGTGGCCGACTTTGAAGATTAGGTGGGGTTGTTTGTGAGGAAGTGTTTCAAGCAGTGAATCAAGGACAGAACAAGCTCTGTAAGACGTGACAGAGACATAAAGGTCAAGAAATATGACAAGCAATGCAATAAATGTCTGGGCTTCAAACACTTCAAGGTTAATTGTCCAAATTTGAAGAAGAAAAACAACATTCACTGCTACAGATGCAAGGGGTTCAGACATACCAAGGCTGAATGTGTTGGATCAGTGAAGAAAAGGGAAAACTCCTACATCAGTTGGAGTGAGAGTGAATCACAAGATGATGAAGGGGGAAATGTTGAGATTTTGGCTGCCTTTCTAAAAGCAGATGATCCATTGGTTGTCCCTCCAGAGGCTGATCTGTTGGAATCAGGACATTAAACAAGTGGTGATACTTTTGAACTCTCACTAGAATCCAAAAATCTAATCCTGGTTCAACATCTAGTGAAGATGAATGAAGAAATTCGAGAGCTCAAGGCTGAAAGAGAGGAGCTCACTGGGGAGAATACTAAACTCTTGGCTGAGAACAAAAACATGTCTGACAAACTGTCTATAGTTGATGCTTCGCTTACAGCTGAGGTTTCTAAGTCAGCAGAGCTCGAAGGAAGGCTCTATGAACAACTCAGGAACATTCGTATGTTGAATAGTGGTACAAATACTTGGATATAATTCTCAGCTATGGAAGAATAAGAAAGACCACCTTGGGCCTTGGATATCGTGGTGAACCAAGTAGCTCGACGACCAAATTCGTCAAGGAAGCCTCGCACAAGAAATCACAAAAGCAAGATCAGAAGTCTGTTGGATTGGGGTATGTCAAGAAGACATCTCTGGTTGATCTTGGACGAAGGAACAAGCCTGATCGAACCAAAACATGGGTTGATAGACGGAATGGTTGTTGGCATTGTGGCAAACAGGACACTTTAAAGCCTGGTGCTATAAATATCAGCAGAAAGTCTCCAAGTAGTACAATCATCAAGATTATTATTCAGATGATCGAAGATCAGGAAAAGTCTGGATGAGGAAAGACAAGTTGTACTGCAATGTGGTGTCCACTGCTGACTCACCTGATCATGATCAAGCAGCATCAGCTTGGTACTTTGACAGTGGCTACTCTAGGCATATGACAGGAGCCAATGACTGCTTGAGGAAAATCAAAGAGATCAACTCAAGAAAAGTTATCTTCGGAGATGGAAGAAAAAGGGAAGATCAAGGGAAGAAGTAATACATCTGGAGATGATGCACCAGCTCTTGAGAATTTTTACTGGGTTGAGGGACTCAAGGCAAACCTCATAAGTGTAAGTCAGTTGTGCGATGATGAACTCATTGTTACCTTCACAAAAAAGGTTGCACTGTAGTAGATGAAAATTGTTGTATCAAGTTTGAAGGAACTTGCTTAGGCAACAATTGCTACATGTGGAAGCCCAACCACCATTGTGTTAAGGGAAAATGAGTCGCAACTATGACATCAAAAGTTGGGAAATTTGAATATGAAAACAATGGTTCGTTTGGCAGAAGAAGAAGTGGTAAGAGGCTTGCCAAAGTTGAAACAAGATTATGGATTCGTGTGTGCACCATGTAGCAAGGGAAAGCAAATCAAGGTTCAACACAAAGTTATACCTGATGTGAGATCACATAAAACCTTGGAATTGGTTCATATGGACCTGATGGGACAAATTCAAGTTGAAAGTAGGAAGAAATACATCCTTGTGTTGGTTGATGATTACACAAGATACATCCTATTGTCTGAAACCCTTGATAGTTTCAAGATACTGGCTCTTCAGCAGAAAAATGAGAAGTGGGGCATCAAAGAAATTTGTAGTGCTCATGGTGAAAACCCTTCATCTGATGAAACGGATCTGGTTGAGGAATCTCTGGANATACATCCTTGTGTTGGTTGATGATTACACAAGATACATCCTATTGTCTGAAACCCTTGATAGTTTCAAGATACTGGCTCTTCAGCAGAAAAATGAGAAGTGGGGCATCAAAGAAATTTGTAGTGCTCATGGTGAAAACCCTTCATCTGATGAAACGGATCTGGTTGAGGAATCTCTGGAAACTGATCAGAATGTAACAAACGATGTCTGCCCTGATATATCACCATAAGTTCATCGGAATCACTCATCATAAGACGTGATAGGAGCGATTCATGGGGAGAGAATCACTTGTGATACGCAGATCGATGTCAAACAGATGACAACTGGTTCTTACTCTGTGATGGTTCAATCCAGTTGTTTTGTTTCAACTATTGAACCCAAAAACCACTCAAAAGCTTTGCGTGATGAGTTATGGATCGAGGCTATACAAGAAAAGCTTGAAAACCTTATAAGAGCTTATGTATGGTATCTGAAACCCAGACCTCAAAGAGTTAATGTGGTTGAAACAAAGTGGATTTGCAAGAACAAAATCGATGAGCTGGGGAATATGGTTCGGGACACGGCAAGGTTGGTAGCTCAACGCTATTGTCAGATTGATGGGGTAGATTTTGATGAAACATTTGCACCAGTGGCTCAATTGGAATCAATCAGGTTCCTGTTCATAATGGTCTACAGTGTTGGGTTCATGATACATCAAATGGGCTGGAATCATGCAGTTTTGAATGGTATTCTTCAGGAGGAAGGTTATGTAGAGCAACCAAAAGGCCTTGAGGATTCTACTCATCCTGATCAAGTATTTAAGCTCAAAAAGGTGTTGTATGGTGTGAAGCAAGCTATCAAAGCTTGGTACGAACGACTCACTACAGTTCTGGTGATGAATGACTACCTAAGAGGGAGCGTTGACAAGGTATAATGTGTCTTGAATAATGTCCCATGACTGATGGTTGCTCAAGTCTACGTTGATTGTCATTGAGCATATAGGCACTGAGCATCAGCTTGCTGATATCTGTACTAAATCGTTGAATTTTAACCAATTTGTCAATCTCAGAAAAGACAATCGGTGTGTGTGAAATCTAATATGTCTTGTGAAGTGTGCAAATCAGGGACATGAAAGGGACTTGGATAATGATCCACACAGTACGTTAATAAAAGTTGTTTTTAAAATCCCAGAGACCTAATTATGTAGAGTAATGAGGAAAAAAGTTGCCTGTCATACCGTCCTGCAACACTTAAACCCAATGTTGTGAGCTCAATCTATCAAGGAGGTCAAAGAGCTGTGGGAAGGAAGGTGTGGGTCTAAAAATTGCATTTAGTAGCCGAGAAGTCAATTGAAGCTATTGGTGCATCCCACACTGGCTCATAAAATCAATGTAATCATGAAACACCTGTTGATGTCAAACGCTCAGAAATCAAAATGAGTGCAAAACAAAAACAAAAAGAAAAAAAAAGAAAAAAAAGAAAAAAAAGGAGGATGAGTGACCAGTAGTAAAGGGGTTGCAGGTGTAAGTTCCGCTTCTTAGACGTGAGTGAAAAACTCAACGTGATATCCTTTACAAAGAGTTATCCAGCTGCCTTGAATAGATCAGAATAAAACTTTGAAGAGAGTAGTGGACCAGGATGAAGATGTGACAGAGTGAAAGTCTAGACATATTACCCGTGTCTGACTATTTTCATAGCTACTGAGGGGAAGCCATTTGTGTGTAAAAGTCTCGAGTACTGCCCCTGATGTGATCCTAGATGGCTCACAAACTGATTTTAAGATTCAAGACATTTCCAAGACTTTGGAGATACCGAATGGA
>OVAU01000354.1:224-16967 GCA_900406315.1 Biscutella laevigata subsp. laevigata | reverse complement strand
CCTTTGAAAGAAAGGAATCCAACGGTGAGTTCCTCCTTAAATTTGAACAACTTCTTCCAGACAGTACCTGAACTTGCACAACCCAACAGAGTTAGTTTGGTTAATGAGGACTCCAAGCATTACAGAAGAAGTATGAGCCTGCCATGAGATGCTCAGAAAGTCAAAACTCAAGATAACAACTTGCAATATCTGTCTGTAAAATTCAAACATTTTTATTATTCAAAGATATAAACAAAGCAGAAAAGTCACTCCAGAAGCCTCTGAAATGTTACCAAACAGTTGTTGTGCAATAGCTAAACTTTAAGAACACTGATCATCAACATACACTTTAGCCTAACAAAAAGGCTAACTACATTAACGAATCTCAGAAGAACTTGAAAGAAAGACCATCACTTTCCCAGAGTAAAAGGAGAAGACGGATTCAAAGAAATCAATTTACTGTGTAAGATGAGGATTGGACAATCGCCATAGCAGCTGCCTCCCTGGGATTACCCGCAAAAGATTTGAAAAAAGACATCTTATTCACTTCTCTCTCTCTTAATCGCTTCTGTTTCTTAGCTCATTTTGACGCCACCAATGAAACAAAGGTGAGAAATAAAAAGGAAGGAAGAGAGAAACGTCGACAAAACTCGGGAAGCTTTATGTGTGAGTGTGGATAACTAAAACCAAACCTCAGAATTTGCTTTACTGCCTTGACACTAAAATCAAACCCGACCCGAAATTATGGATATCCTAAAATTTCCAATCAGATCTCAACCAAATCCGAACGGAAAACCAAACACTTAAATAAGATTGAGAAAAATTACTCAATCCAATGATAATATATCAAGCCGAACCGAAATTCATTAAACCCGAATGGATACAAAAGTTTCTAGTCCAAATCTCACGAAACCCGAATTTTATAAAACTAAATAGTTAAACTAAAATTAATTAAAATTATATATTTTAATTAGATATATAATAAAATACGTTTAAATGTATTTTAAATCTATAATATTAATTAAAAATATTTATTTATGTTTATTTTACGCTATGTAGAATTGAAGCAAACCAAATTTGAAAACAACCCAATAGTTAATTATTTTTTAATAGACATGTTTTTAAAAACCAAAAATCTACAATTTGAATAATTTGAACCGAATTAATATAAAGTTTATTCATGAATAGACATATTTTAGAAAAAAACCAAAAAAAATAAAGCTTGTGTAACTCGAACTGAATAATCGATCACTTGAACCATGTCTAATTCAAACTTTGTTGTTAGCAAATAAAAATCGGAAAAAAAAACATTTAAACATATACATTTCGAGCATAATTTTAGCTTTTTAGATTCAGTTTAACGGGGTTAAATTTTACTCGAATTAGAAAATACCTAAAACCGAAAAATGTCAAAAATATTTATCTAAACTAAAATTAGTTTATTAGTAATAAATATAATAATTATTATTTTATTCAATTGTGTGTTTATGTATATCATGTACCTATTGAGTCCCGTTTTGATTTTGGTTACAAGAATTTAAGATCTATTCAGCTATTTCGTAGATTCATATGACTTTCTGTTTCGAGTTAGTTCGGTTTGGAACCTAGTTTAAATGCATGCAGATCCGTTTCTGTCGGAAGAAAGAGGCCTCGCGTAATAATCTCTCCCTGAAACAACGAACAACCACATCATCACAACACACTCATCATTCAAATACAAACCCTCTTTGCTCACAAATTCTCACATCACAAAAACCAAAACAAAATGTCAAGTGAAACCGAACGTGTGATTGTTCTAGGAGTAGATGACTCACCTCATAGCTACTACGCACTCCAGACAGCTCTCGACCTTTTCTTCGTACCATTCAACACAAACCCACAATTCAAACTAGCCATCATCCACGTCCGACCCACCGCAGCCTCAGTCGTTGGTCTTACCGGACCTGGATCAGTCGATATAATACCAATGGTCGAACAAGATTTGAACAAAACCGCGGAGCTTGTTAAGAAGAAGTGTAACGATATGTGTTCGGCTAAATCGGTTACGATCTCATCGATGGAAGTTATAGGAGGAGATCCAAGGAATATAATGTTGGAAGCAGCAGAGAGACATCATGCTTCTGTTATTGTTCTTGGAAGCCATGGTTATGGAGCTGTGAAGAGAGTGTTTTTGGGAAGTGTTAGTGATTATTTAGCTCATCATGCTCATTGCTCTGTTATGATTGTTAAGAAACCTAAGGCTAGTACTGATAAACATTGATGTGAAAGAACAACACACATTTTCTATTTTATTTGTTGTTTATTTACCATTTGTATTACTTTTTTTCTTTAAATAAATTTCGTCCATCGATTTCGATACTTTTCGTTTGTTTCGGTTATTAATTTTAGTATTTATATAAGATCTAAAACGAAATCGTTTGAGTTTCAGTTCAATATCCGTTCTGTTTCGTTCGACTCGATTTCACATAATTAGAGAGAAACTGAAAGTAATTTATTTTTCGGTTCAGTTAGTAAATATTTGAACCGGCTAATTTTAATTGAATTCACTAAAAAAAAATCAAATATTTGGTTTGATATATTCAAATTCTTGGATAGTTTAAATCATTTGAATTGAAATTGATTCGGTTTTTATTCGGTTTCGGTCTTCGGTTTTTTTCGGTCTAGTTATTCGATTTCTGGTTTTTTAGATCCTAAATTAGTTCGGTTTCCATTCGGTTAGCCGAAACCAAACTGGTCCAAAGTTTACCGAAATTAATTATGAAACCTATATCGAAACTGAATTTTATGGATACTAAAGGGTTGTTCGTTTGTGCATTCAGACGCAATATCTGGATGCAAATGCATGAAATGTTGTTCGTTTGGTACTTTTTGATTTGCATCTGGATGAGATGTTGTAAAATGTAGCATCTGAATGCTGCATCTGCATCTCAAATTTTTTGAAATCAAGTTTTCTCCAAAAACGCGAGATTAGAGCTTTTTTAAAAAACACGGGATTGCAACTTTTAGCGACAAACGCGAGATTCCGGCTTTTCGGGAAAAACGTGGGATTGCGACTTTTCAAGACAAACGTGGGATTGCGGCTTTTCGGAAAAAATGAGGGATTACGACATTTTGAGACAAACGCAAGATTACGTTTTTTCGAGAAAATCGAGGGATTGCGGTTTTTCGGGGAAAACGCAGGATTGCGGCTTTTCAGGAAAAACGCAGGATTGCGGCTTTTCAAAACAAACGCGGGATTGCGGCTTTTCGAAAAAACGCGGGATCACAGATTTTCGGGGAAAACGTGGGATTGCGGTTTTTCGGGAAAAATGCGGGATTGCGGTTTTTTAGATGAAACACAGGATTACGACTTTTCGGGGAAAACGCGGGATTGCGGCTTTTCGGGAAGAACGCCGGATAGCGGCTTTTCGGGAAAAAACGCCGGATTGCGGCNGCGGGATCACAGATTTTCGGGGAAAACGTGGGATTGCGGTTTTTCGGGAAAAATGCGGGATTGCGGTTTTTTAGATGAAACACAGGATTACGACTTTTCGGGGAAAACGCGGGATTGCGGCTTTTCGGGAAGAACGCCGGATAGCGGCTTTTCGGGAAAAAACGCCGGATTGCGGCTTTCGGGAAAAACGCCAAATAGCGGCTTTTCGGGAAAAACGCCGGATAACGGCTTTTCGGGAAAAACGCCGGATAGCGTTTTTTCGGGAAAAAGGCCGGCTAGCGGCTTTTCGGGAAAAAGGCCGGATAGCGGCTTTTATGGAAAAACGTCGGATTGCAGCTTTTCGGGAAAAACGCCGAATAGCGGCTTTTCGAGAAAACCGCCGGATAGAGGCTTTTCGGGAAAAACGCCGGATAACGGCTTTTCGGGAAAAACGCCGGATTGCGGCTATTCGGGAAAAACGCCGGATAGTGGCTTTTCGGGAAAAACGCCGGATAGCGGCTTTTGGGGAAAAACGCCGGATAGCGGCTTTTCGGGAAGCCGCAATCCCATGTTTTTTTCGAAAAACCACACTCCCGCGTTTTTCCCGAAAAGTAGTAATCCCGCGTTTTTCTTGAAAAGCCGCAATCAATCCCGAGTTTGCCCTAAAAAGCCGCAATCTTGCGTTTTTTCCTAAAAGTCACAATCATGCGTGTTTCTAAAAGCCGCAATCTCGTGTTTGCCTTGAAAATCTACAATCCCGCGTTTTTTCTTAAAAGTCGCAATCCCGTTTTAGTCCTCGAAAAGCCTTGATCCCGCGTTTTTCCCGAAAAGCCGCTATTCGGCGTTTCTAGAAAAAATGATTTTTTGGAAAACCGTAGAATTATGTTTTCCCCAGAAACGTAGAATCATTTTTTTCCGAAAACGGAGAATCACTTTTTTCGTGATTAATGAAAAATTGAATTTATAGCATTTAGATGTTAGATGCAGATACAAAAACGAACAACCTATAGATGCAACATCCAGATGTTAGATGCAGATACAAAAACGAACAACATCTGGATGCATCATTTAGATGTAGCATCCAGATGCAGATTCTGGATGTAGATGCAGATGTAGAAACGAACGAGCCTAAGTCTCGTATCCCAATTATCCAAAACTTAAAATATCAAATTGAACTCGAAATGAATATTCAAATACCATTGGGCTACTAAATTATCAAATTGGTTCGGTTTTGATTCAATTATTTTGTGATATTCGAATCCAATTATAAAATGAATATTCAGTTCGGTTTTTGTTCTCTCCATTGGTATCGGATTTTTTTGCCTATGACTAATCGAAACTTTGTTTACTCTTCTTCATTTCCAATAACGATAGCTGTAACGTGTCTTTAGCAAATCGTGTCATGAATTGATCTTACAGTAAACCGAAAGAGCACTAACAAAGGGCCAAAACTGATGGAGAGAAAGAAGTCGACTTTAAATTTGTATGCTATAATATCGGAGAGCACGAACGTTAATGGAGAAAGAATCTCTTTAGCTTTTGTTTTTGGTAACCTTTTTCAAGTCGAATCCTTTTCCAACAAGTCAACAACCACGATAAGGTGTTTCTTCAAGATCATCAGACTCGCGCCTTTTCGTTTCTTGTGTTATTGGGTAATTCTCTGGGAAGAAAAGTCCCTTCTTTGTTTTGTTTATTAATTAATGGCGTGATCTTCTTCTTGTATCTCTTATCCTGAATTCAATTTTTTTTTTTCTTTTTTGAAGTTTTGTAACTGAATTGGATTGTTTTGGAAACTTTTCAATTGATTTAGCTTCCAGAGACGAAATTCTTGGAATGAGTCATACGGCGACGCTTGACGATCCGGGACAGATCAAGCGTGCTCTTATTGATGCTTCTGCTGGTGCTATCTCCGGTGGTGTTTCTCGCACCGTAACTTCTCCGCTTGATGTCATTAAGATTAGGCTTCAGGTAAGCTTTAGGTGATGAATGTTTGAGTTGATAATGTTGGAATCAATGTTTGCTTTGGATACTATTGCATAGTGGAGGCTGTAGATTGTTAGCTTCCCTTGATGCAGAAACTTATATATGATATTGTTATGGCAGGTTCAACTAGAACCTACATCTTCGTGGGCTTTGGTTAGAGGAAACTTGTCTAGCGCATCTAAGTATACTGGAATGTTACAAGCAACTAAAGACATATTTAGAGAAGAAGGTTTTCAGGTCACTCTCTTGAACACTTCCATTTCGTGATTCAGGTCTGTGGCATTAGTTTTTTGAGGTCTTGTTCTCTCTACTGATGTTTAATCCCAGGGGTTTTGGCGTGGTAACGTGCCAGCTTTGCTTATGGTCATGCCATATACTTCAATTCAGTTTACAGTACTGCATAAGTTGAAATCTTTTGCATCTGGTTCTACTAAAACAGGTCAATTCTTCAGATTGTGTTTGTTGAATTCATGTTCTTTTGTAAATGCCAGTTATAATTTGAAGATCAATGCGTTTCCTAACTTGTTAGCTGATTCTAATCTCTTGCAAAATGCAGAGGATCATATATATTTAAGCCCTTATCTATCCTTCATCAGTGGAGCATTAGCAGGATGTGCTGCAACCTTAGGATCTTATCCTTTTGATCTTCTAAGGACAATATTGGCCTCACAAGGAGAGCCTAAGGTTTGTTCCTTATCATGCTTAAGTGGCATTGTAACTATATAGATGACTTATTGATGAGTTCTCACAGGTGTATCCAACAATGAGGTCTGCGTTTGTCGATATTATCCGATCTCGAGGCATAAAAGGATTGTATAATGGATTAACACCAACACTTGTTGAGATTGTGCCTTATGCTGGCCTGCATTTCGGCACTTATGATATGTTTAAGCGTTGGATGAGGGTAAGAGCATGGACTGTGTGATGTTTGCTTTAAAACTCTTGTTCTCTGATAACGTTCAGGTTATTTGATTTCTCACCAGGACTGGAACCGATACAGTTTATCCTCCAAAAACCTGATCAGTGTAGACACCAACCTTTCTAGCATCCAGCTCTTTGTTTGCGGGCTTGCAGCGGGAACTAGCGCCAAACTTGTATGCCATCCTCTTGATGTGGTCAAGAAACGATTCCAGGTCAGTTTATCTTACCTAATGGATCTCTCTGCAAAGAACTACATAGAGATATGGTATTGCTTGCAGAGCCTACTTGCTGGTTTTTGTTGACTCTGAAATTGACTCTTTGGTTGCAGATTGAAGGTTTACAGAGACATCCAAGATATGGAGCTCGAGTGGAGCGACGTGCATACAGAAACATGTTCGACGGTCTTAGACAGATTCTGACATCAGAAGGTTGGCATGGTCTGTACAAAGGCATTGTGCCATCGACTGTGAAAGCTGCTCCTGCTGGTGCAGTAACGTTTGTGGTCTACGAGTTTACTTCTAACTGGTTGGAATCAATTTCTTGGTAGAGCATATCATAGCCTCAAAGCTGTTTTCAGCAATTGGTATAGTTTCCAACAACTGTGGAGGATTTTGTAAATTCAGTTACAAGGTTTGCACTTTGCAGCCTGTTGATGAAAATGTTAATTGAAAGAAACAAACGCATAACATAGCCATAAAGGAATAGTATTGTCAAAAGAAGGATCCAATTTAGCATGCTGCAGCAAATATTTAGCAAATTAACAAAAAAAGAAAATGCATTGTACATTTGCAGTAAAATCTTCCAACAAGTTTGATGCCATTTAGGAGCAGAGATTCGGTGCTCCTTGCTCTCTGCAGGCTTTGATCCAAAACCAAAGGAGATCTTACTTCTAAAGCTCAACAAACAGAAGATCCAATACAAAAATGTTGAGAAAAATCAACTTAACTGTAACTACATTTTGTCCTCACACTGTGCCTCTCTCTCTCTATACTAAGGACATAGCTTTGCAGGTCTTCTTGTTATGTCCTAGACCCTTGCAGTTGCTACACTGAAGCTGACGTTTGATCATGTCAATTGGTTCCACCTGCTTACTCTTTGGCCTCCCAGGTGTCCTTCTCGTAGGCGGTGGTGTTACCGAAACAAGCCCCTCAACAGAAGGCTCCTCCAAAGCCATCATCATCATACTGTTAGGGACAGGGTTAATGGACTCGGCATACATTAACCTGTAACTCTCAATGGTAAAGTAACCTGAGCAGTATTCATAAGAGCTTTTCCCAATGAATTCAATCACTGCAACCGCATGGCTACAAGGTAAACCCGTTAGTCTCCATAGCTTACAGTCGCAATCACACTGATTGATATCAACTACGTTGATGGATTCACCATGAACTTCGAATAAGTTATTGTGAGTCGGAGAAACTTGAAGTGACCTTGCAAGTTCCATCTCTTTCTGTAGCTTCTCCTCGTTACTTGGTGTTAGAGCTGTAACAACCCATTCTCGTGACTGTACTTGACGTGTATATATCGATTGCATCAGCTTAGCTCTGAGTTCGTCTATCATTTGGGTTATAGGCAACTCGTGTGCCTCGGAAACCCAGCTGTAGAAGTCTAACCCGAAAGTGGAGTTCATGTGGTTATATCTCTCTCCTTCAAACAACGCATTAGCCCAATGATGTGGTTCACTCTCTATAACCCAAGCATAAGCATCAGGTGAGATACTTTTTATATTCTCCAAGGAACGGTAATACCCATCAGGTCGCGACTCATAAGCAGCAGCATAGAAATCGTTGAGCATAAACCGTCTTGCTTCATGAGAAAACTGAGCCTTTAAGTCCATATTTAGCTTCTCAGCGAGGTGACGCAGACAATAAGCATGATGATGTCCATCTCCAAATACCAAAGGCAATGCATTCTTCAGACCGTTTTGAAAGTCTGCAACAAATGTGATTCTCCGAGAATCATCCAATGCCAATTTGAGATTTTCCAAGAACCAAACCCAGTTATCTTCAGTCTCGGAGTCTACAACTGCAAAAGCTACTGGGAATATTCCATCTTCAGCATCAGGAGCAGTGGCAACAAGCAAGACCCCTTGGTACTTTGAGTTTAAGACAGCACTGTCAAGGAAAAGGAGAGGGCGGCAGCCTTGTCTGAATCCAGATATCGATGCATAGAATGATATGAAAAGACGATGGAAGCTCGAATCTTCTTTTGTCATGAAAGTGGCAATACTTCCAGGATTTGTCTCCCTGATCTTCTCGCAGAAAAAGGGAAGTTGACTATATGCTTCTTTATAACAACCTTGAAGCTGCTCTCTAGCAATCTCTTTAGCTCTCCATGCTTGTGAGTAATTCAGTTGAATCCCATACTCTCTTTTTATATCCTCTGCAATATCCTTAGGCTTGTAATCCGGGAAAGCTTTCAACTTATCCTTTATAATACTTCCAACCCAACCTCTCGTTGCACGGTAACCAGCTTTCACAACCGCTCTCTCACAAGTGTGCCTCGGGTTCATTTTCTTGATGCAAATCAGTTGCGTTGTCGAAAGCCTTGATGCAGTTATACGCCATGGACACCCTTGAGCTTTGCATTTGACTGAAACGCGATGGCTATCGTTTTTCTTGTACTTGTAAGCAAAACCATGCGCTATCGAGTACTTGTGCAACGCATCTCGGAACTCCGTAAAGCTGTTGAACCTTTGTTCAACACCCGTGATAGCGTTTTCCCACTGCTGTGCAGCTTTTATATGTTGTTTCTCATCACTCAGAACAAAATTGCAAGGCAAGGGGCTGTTTTCGTCAGGTATTATTCCCATTTCTATCTGAAAATCATTTGTCAACATATCATCATCTCCTAAACCAACATCACCTGCAGAAATTACAGGTACCACTGCTTCAGATGCAGTTGTCCTACTTGACCTGTTCACAAAGAGATTAGCACATCACTAAATACCATGATCATTATACTCAAATATCGTGCCTATACCAAATAACATGTTGTGCCTCCGTCTAAGTTGTGCTTTTCGATTATAGGTACAAGATGTTGTAATAAAATTATATGCTATTACAACATATGTGCCTATAATCGAAAAGCGCAACTTAGACCAAAGCGCTGAGGCATGCCTTTTGGTATGTGCCTTGCTTAGGCCTCCCAGGCGATCATCCTTGAGCTTAGGTGAGCCTTGTGCCTAGGCACACCCAAGGATCACATCACTCATTATGATCACTCATTATAAACATAACTTAAACAAGGATCAAAGATACAGTGACAGCGAAATCTCTCTAGTAAAACAAAAGAATGTATATTGACAAGAACACTCACCTACTAGCTGGCATGACGGAAACATTCCTAGCATCAGTTTCTTCAGGTAAGACGAAGATTTCGACATTTGGTGCATCTGAAGAAAAGCTGATCATGCGTTTAAAATCCTTATCTTTAGAGATGGTAATAAGGGTTTTCTTGTTTCCAGGGAGGAAGTATTTGAGAGACATAGTCTCCCAACTAAACCCAAAAATGTCAGCTAATTCAGACCTAAAATCAGACATAGAAGTTTCTTGATCAATGTCTATAGCATAAGCTTCTCCACCGGAATAAGATAATGATCCATCTTTACTAGTCACAAACTCTCCTCCTGATTGACATATAGCTATCACTTTCTTTGTTGCCATTACCAAAACCTTCAACAACAAAAAGGACATCTGATTTAAGGAGGATAAGTAAAAACACTATACATGAAATTGAAACATATCAAATTACGAAAACCCTAATATCCAAAACTGAAAATATACAGAAGAACTAAAATCAAGATGATAATAAACCCTAAAGTGAAGCAGATTCAAAGCGTGGTCGATTAGAAGCAGGAGGAGTACGCACTGAGTTTTCAGACAGCAAGTTTTTGAAAGTCGGAGTCTTTGTTGCATCGAGAAACCAATCAATTTCAGTTGCTCAAACACAGAGAGAAGACCGAACCGGTGAATTTAGTTTCACTAATATATAAGAAAATAAAAATAAAAATAAAAATAAATCGCAAAACGATGCGTTTGAATACTAATGTAAAAACCCGGACCTGAAATCCGAACCTAACCCGATCCGAAAAATAAGAGGACCAACCCACATTTAGACGGGCCAAGGAAAAAAATGTTATAAACCCATCTATTCTAACAAGGGCCCATCACGATATCTACTCGAAAATAGAACAGATGGCATCAACGTAAATAAGTATATTACAAAGAGTGGAAAGAAAAATTAAGGGTAGAATACCAATTGAACATTAAATTGGATTGAAAGGAAACCTAGAAATTTACAATTGGCGATGGGCGTGACTCTCAAATCAAGCGACGGCGAGACGAGATCTGAATTTTCAAGCGAGATACAACCGACGGAGCCGATGCAAACTTCCACTGGCGTCGCCTCTTCTGTGTTGGGGAAACGCGAGGATCCCGGTGAAAGCGAAGGCGACCGAGAGAGTGTCGATGAAGTGATAGATGATGATGATGATGATGATGATGATGAGGAGGAGGAGGAGGAAAACAGTGATTCACATTGTGATAAGGATAGCTTTGACGACCTAGCTTATAATTCCTCTGATGAGGATGAAGAAGAGGAGGAGGAGGAAGAAGAAGAGAAGGAGGAGGACAGTGATTCGTATTGGGATAAGGATAGCTTCGACGGCCGAGAGTATAATTCCTCTGATTATGATGGGGAATATTCGGATAAGGAGCTGGAGAAGATGAGTCGTTGTTACCACCGCACGGTCATTGAATCCAAGGTATATATCTCATCTTATTCATGTCACTCTAAATCTTCCAGTTTATTTTCGTCTTAATTAGGGTTTTGTGTCTGAGTTTAGGGATTCTTTGATGAAAGCGAAGGTTTCCCACCTTGCATTTGGAGTGGATTTGGTAGAGTTGTAGATCTTGATAATGAAATTCAATCTCTGGATGGGATAACGGTGCGTGAGTTCCTCATAAATTTAGCAACGGAGTGCGTTGAAAAGTATAACAAAAAAAAGAAAAAGAATGTGAGATTCCATGATTTCTTGAGGGCGAATCGTAGAGGAGGGAGCATGGTTAAGTACTACATCACTTTTCATGCAAGAGAGTCTGATTCTCCAGACGATCCTTTAGTTGAGTATCAAGCAAAGGTTGGAAGGCGTGGAGGCAAGAGTTATGTCATGATTTGCAGACCCAGTTCACTAAGGTGATGGAAGGGAGCAGTTCGTAAAGCTAACACAAGGATTGGTTATGGAATCTATGAGTCTTATTTTAGGAGGATGAGCAAAACCACTAATCATGAAATATCAAATTGGGATTCTACATTAACATATCGAAGCATCTCAAATTACGAAAACCTTAACATCCAAAACTGAAAATATACACGAACTAAAATCAAGATGATAATAAACCCTAAAGTGAAGCAGATTCAAAGCGTGGTCGATTAGAAACAGGAGTACGCACTGAGTTTTCAGACGGCAAGTTTTTGAAAGTCGTAGTCTTTGTTGCATCGAGAAACCAATCAATTTCAGTTGCTCAAAGACAGACAGAAGACTGAACCGGTGAATTTTTTTTTTTCACGGTAAAAACATTAGATAGATAGATGAGTTTTAAAGAGCGGAAAGAAGAACTACGGAAGACGACGGTTAAACGAAATCTCGTGAAAATACAAAATATAAATATCTCAAAACGCTGTGTTTGAATACTAATGTAAAATTCTCGGACCTGAAACTCGAACTTGATCCGAAAAATAACATCTCGAATCCGAACCAAATATAAAGAAAATCTAATAGCTTCTATATTAGTGGTATTTTGGATCTGGATAAAACACGAACCGAATACGATAGTACCCTAAAAAAATTGAATCTAACAAAAATAATGCAATATTTATTATTATTTTTGAATATTATATATATATATATATGTATTTCGACGTTGAATAATATTTTTTTATATATTTAATATGTTTTTCTTGTTTTATTCTCAAGTTTGTGTACATTTTTTTATATTTTTGATATTTTTTAATATAAATAGTTTAAATTTCAGCATTTATTAATATTCCGTGTACATTTTTAATATTTATTAATGAAAATAGTTTAAAAATCCGAATCGAACCCGTAAATATCAGTAAGGCCAGAGTTTAACTTTTATTTAGTGAATCGGAATACAGATTCGTTTTATACATAAAAAAAAAAAGACTTTAAGCATCAGAATTTCTTTTGTTACATTTGTATCCACAGTTTTCCAACTAAAAGAGATCACAACAACACATAGGCTACCTCAAATTTGGACACAACCATTAACTTTCAATAGCCGCATCTTGAAGTGGAGAATCATGAGCCAGTGACTGCAGAGGAGAGAAAACAAACAGAACTCAGTTTCATTAGCATTTTTCTACCTATTCTCATCATCTGATTCAAGCTTTACCTGCTCCTGAGAGCGGAAATACATGAAAGGTGTGTAGTTGAGGAAGTTGGAGACTCTTGATGTGTATATATCCGCATACCTGAAACCAAGAGAAGTTTAGTTTAGTTGTGAGCTCAGTTTAGTTTCTCAGAAATGCAGAGAAGAGGTATGAATACTTTTCGATTTGTCTCATCAAGTGGCTTTTATCCCACAAACCCGCACGTGAGAGGAAGCCCCACCTGGTAAACAAGTCAAGAAGTAATGGTAAGAGAGAACCTTGCATATATAACTAAGACTTCTTGTCCTTTCTGTTTTTACCTTTTGTTGAAAAGCTCGCCGTCTGATTCCAGCATTAGACTAATCTTGTCATCTAGTCTTTGCATTACAATGAGAAGCTTCTGCATTGTCTCTGTTAGCTCTTGATCATCTAAGTTGGTAGCAGCAAGGGTCTAGAAGGAAAAGAAAGAGGGAGATAAAGGCAATTTCAATCACAAATCTCTATTCTCTTATCTAAGATCTTGTAAGGAAATAAAACCAACCTGAGCAGGACGGCCTTTGCTTCGTCGTTGAAGAGCAAGTCTAAGCTGGTTAAAGAGATCCCCAACAACTTCTTTTTGATTTATAAGCTCTATCAGCTCTTCTCGGTGACCACGACTGCCAATTAGAGCCATATACTGCAAAGAAACAAGACCAAACCGGTTTTTTCTGTTACTTCAACGAACAAAAGCCCTCCAAGTTCAGAACATAATCTATCCAAACCTCTTCTTCCAGTTCGCGGCAAATCAATGCAGTTCGCCACCTGAGATGGACTTTGGATACACTGACATCAGTGTAGATGTGGTCACCAACATACAAAATTTCATCTCCATGAACATTGAGTGAACTCTCTATCATCTGAGCACTTCCTCCTGAGTACACACCTCCTATAGGAAACAAACAGTGAGAGGAAGGAAATTTTTTTTAGCTTTCTCAACAGTAGAAACAATGAGAAATCACCTGTTTCAGCCTTGAAGCATGGACGCATTAAACCCTCTCCAGTCACAACTTCATACAAAGGGTGTGACATCTGGAAGAATTCTGGTTTCCTCGCAGAAACTATCACCTATGTGGAAGCATAAACTTATAAGCAGTAAATTCTTCAGATTGCTTCACAATTCAAATGCAGAGACAAAGTTCTAGTTGCTTACCATGTCAAAAAGATCTCGCCAGTCCATGTCATTGGGAAGGAATTTATTAAATGAATGCTTCATCATTTTGTTTGTGTAGTGATAATCTGAGTTTGTGATAAGCAAGAGCTTTTTACCAGCCTGTGGACGTACAGTACGATATTAAAAACTGAAACCATTATAAGTACACATTTCATGTGAAGACTGAAACGTTACCTCCTTTTGATCTAAAAGAGCTAAAGGTAATTCTGGATCTGGCTCCACAAATAGTTCCGGTTTGGACATTATCTCATTCTGTAAAGTAACTATCAGTCACTAAGGACCTGAGAAACTGATTTCTTAAGAGAATGATTACAATTGACAAATTATCAACCTTAAGCTGTCCTTCAACATGTGCTCTGAAGAGAGCTTTTGCTACAGCCTGAAAGCATTGAATACAGATTAAGAACATGCAGAGATGTCAATTTCAATAAAACTTAGGTGTTGTAAAACACTAAAACCTTGTACAGTCCTTTATAATCAAGAGTGCCTAGATCTGCCGAAATAGCTCCATCATCCAATCTATCAACCATCTGATATTTCGTAAAATGAATGAACATTACTTGAGTTAGGAATGAAGAAAGCAAACTATGTTCAAAATTAACCACCAATTATTCAGAAACAATTTCTTGTAACAATTGATTGTACCTGCGCATAAGCCAAAGCCTCTGAGACAGAAAAAAACGTATTGAGAAACTCCCAACGACTCTGGTTCCGCAGATCAACTAACTCCCTTCCATAGATCTCACTTTCATCCATATAAAGGCAACGGGAGAATAACAATTAAGGAACAAAGACTATGCACTGACTTCTTCACATGGCTACAAGTGGTGTTCATAATTCTAACATACCTGACAGCTTTATTCGATAACATCTTTGTACCGTGCATGACTCTCTTCACATACCCAAATCTATCTGCTTTGACTAAATTACCTTTCTCTTTGTCGATCATAAGACCCCGGATAACCTATAATAAGAGAATTTTAGGCTTCTCACTATAACACCTAGAGAGGATACTACAGTGTGGAACCTTCCAACTATCACAAGAATAAATGAATCACCAGTTCAGGATCAAAAGCAAGTCCATCAACAGGGAAACCCATGTTCTTTAGATTTTCCATGCAATAGTCATAAGCCCTTCCTTCCCACGCCTGTTCAAGGCCATTAATTCATGTCATTTATGGGTGTATCTTCTGCATTCCAACTTATGTATGAGAAAAGAAGAACTCACCATGACATTGTAGTGCATCAAAGTGTAATCCATATCATAACCGATTGCACTTATAGACCGTAGATTCAATGTACGACTACAAAATATACCACGAGGAGAGTGTTGAGCAGAGAAAGGACCCTGCAACACCGGCATGAAAACGTTAGACGCCAGACCAAAACAAGATACAAACAACAATTCAGATACATGTCTCCGCAACAAAGCTATCCACAAACACCAAATATGTAACAAAAGGATTAGATAACTAACTTGGATACCCAATTCTCTAATCAAATTTTCAGCTGCTTGAGCCTCTGTTCTTGCTACCTCCTCAATTGGACCCTCCAATGTAGCCTGCCCTTCTCCTACACATACATACCAAATTTACATTTTCTAATCATGAGACTGCAGAAACAAACATAAAAGATATAGATGTAAGATTTCACTCCACAGAAACAACATCAATGGAACATCAACACCAATGAGGTTTAACCTTTGGCTCTCTTATACATCTAAATATACAAAAATCATCCAAAATCAATTTCCTTGACCAAAGAGTGAAGCTTAAATCCAAAATTCCCTTTGAATCTAATTTGAATGTGGCAAACTAATGAAGGAAAAAATATATACCAAATGACAGAAGAGGGTCAAGCTTAAGATTCAAATCTCCCTTTGTGCTTTGACCCAAATAGTCCACTTCATACTTAGAGGAAGTAGTAACTGAAAACACATCGTCTCCGACGGCTACACGTCCATTGTCAGCTCGAGCGGCGCTACACTTAATGATATTAAGAGATCTCCTTCTGTTGGTTTTCCTCAATTCCGCCATGAAAACGGGAGAAGAAGAAGAAGAAGCAAATCTCATCTTCGTCCCCATATCTCCCGACAGAAGCATTCTATCGAACATCTGATCGACACATAGATTCATGTTGTTCAGTGTTCACTTTTGGCGTTTCTTGTACTGTAAATGGATGAGACTTCGAGAACGTTAAACGGAAAAAGTAGAAATCTTTACAGTGTCAGTGTGTGAGAAAGAAAACGACAGAACACTCACGTTTTGATTCACAAAACGGCGTGCTGTTTAAACCTCTTTAAGATATGCTCTTTTATTTTCTTTAAGATATGTTCTTTTATTCGTCCATATTTATTTATTATATGGATAATAATATAATAATTTTAAATGTAAACTAAAATATCTCTAACTAACTGATTAAGATATTAATTGAAAATATTAATAAAAATATGTTGACTTTATCTAATTACTTTCTAACAAATTTATTTTCAAATAAAAAATATTAATAGAAATTTAAAATATAAATCATTAGTTAATTAACAATATTAGTAATAAATTGGATTTATCTCTATAGTATTATTTAAGAGTTATTTTTAAGAAATTAATCTTTATTTTAGTAAAATATTACATGATATGCCATTGGAAAAAAATATTTTAAAGAACAAAATAAAAAGGATAAAATTGGAAATCTATATAATTTTCATTAAGGGTAAAACTGGAAATATATATATATAATTTTAATTGAGAATTAAATATTTTTTCACAAGAAAATATTTTAAAAACGAAAATTTTAATATATCTTTAATTTTAAAACGAATTTTAAGAAAACTTTAAAAATCAAACTA
>OVAU01000353.1:0-22046 GCA_900406315.1 Biscutella laevigata subsp. laevigata | reverse complement strand
TATGAGACTAAAAACCCCTAAAAACCAGACACATCACAAAGTCATAAAAGGTACTCGAAGTATTAATTACGATCATAAATTCATATATTTTATTTCATTGATTCGTGGTCATATACCATAGAGTTATGATCATGGTGCTACAACTACACGACATGTTTTTAGTGACAACCATGATATCTCAGTTTTGTGGTTACAATCTTACTATTTTTCTTACTATAAAATTTTCAAAATGCATATTAAATTGTTGAGAAAAAAATATATTCAACTTCTCTAACTACAATTAACTTTGATTTTCAACTAAAAACTATTTATGTTAAAAAGAGAAGAAAATTGAGAGAGAGAAAAAAAAAAGCAAGAATTTAACTAGATCAAAAATATTGTTTTAGGTAAATATTTTGATGAGATGAGAGAGACGAAATTTGCCTCATAACCTTTTAACTTTCTCATTTCTCAAGAAATGAATCATTACATTTCTAACTAAATTAATCTTAACTTTTAGATCATAATTGCTTCAAAACTATCCGATGGCTAAAAATGACTCGATTTTTAAACAAGAAATGACATATTTCAAAATGTGAGGACAATATAGACATTTTCATACTACATCCGTTTGTTGTTTCTTCAGCAAAAGATATCAACTTGCTATATCATAAAAAATGATAAATTTGACAAATACTTTTCAGAACTTGTTATTCTAGACAAATCTCCCAATATAAAACTTAGACGCTGTGTCTGGTGCCTTTACTTATGCTGGTAGTGCATTGAACAAGTAGCATGATACCTCCCGAGTTTGACCCACATCTGCTCCTTTTGTGTGGAGTTTGTAAGGGGGTAGACCCCATGTAGTCCATAGTGACAAAAAAAAAATTAGACGCTGCAAATATCAGCGATAATAACTTTTTTTTTTACTGTTGTATCCTTATTTTTAAGTTTCCAAAAAGACTAAATTTATACCACATATCTATCTTAAGCTCTCATCTACTATATAATAGTAGGAGAACCCTCTCCCGATGTTGACACGTGTCCATCCTCATCATCTACAACAACAAATTAAAAACTGAGACATTTACATATTTATGGTATTTTCTCATTCTCTGTCGTCTTCAATAAAACGGGAAGCCGAAGCATTCCGACTCATGGTCTTTCTTCTTTCGCCGATTTAACTTCTTCATCAACCTCCTATAACAATTAGCTTTTCGACAATGGTCATTCATACACACCCAATGCTATATTTTTTTTGCTAACTACTAATGTATATGTTTTTTTAATTGTCTTAGTTTTGAATTCATATCTCCTTTTTTCCTCAGACTTCTACACTGGTTTTCATATAAAACCAACGCATTTGTCCGTTACAGCGAAAGGGAAGGGTTTCAATCATTCATTAATTCGGGAATGTAAGTTTTCCTTTCTCTATTCGAGTTCATAAATACTTTCGAAGTTTTGATTGAACTTGAGTTAATGTGAGAAGGCAACACCACAAAACAAGAAGAATGGAAAGGGATCTTAATCCATTTCACTGGATAAAAGGCATCAGGACTTTAGGGTAATTCAATTTACTAACATGAAATAGTTTATTATTAGAGAAAGCTTCTGAAAGAGAGTGACAAGTACGACATCTATTTCTAGAAACAGAAAAGTTTGTAACTGGTGCCTATAAAAGGGAACTGAGCAACAAAATAAATAGAAGGCCGAAAAAAAATTATAGGAAAAAAATGTATGTCACAAAGAACAATGACTTGAGTAATTTTTACTTCAACCTTAGAAAAAATGGGGCGGCAATTGCAGCTGGATATATTGAATCTAGAGAAGTCGAGGAGTTGAGAAAAAAGAGACGAAGGAAGAAAAGAAAGCAGGTTCACCAGAGAAGGAATATCATTTGAACATGAAATTATTGTGTCACGTCATAGGATAAGTGTGGAACTGCAAGAAGTATTACAAGGAAGAGAAAGACTCTGAATTCAAACATGCAGATTTCAGTCTGGAAATTTTGAGCCTTCTGGAATGAGTTTCAAAAGGTAAACCTAATGTAGAACAGACTAATTTACCCAAAAAATGAAGAACAAATTATCGGTTATTATATTTGACTGAAAGTTAGAATTTATTGTAAATTTAAGATATAAATTATCGGTAAATGATTAAATATTTGAAAATAAAAAGTAAAATAAATATTAGGATCATAAATATAAAAATCCATAAAATGAGATAACAATATTAATATATAAATGTAAGTTTAACTATTTTTCATGGATGCTAAATCAATGAATAAAATAATTCAAAATTATAATAATAAATGTTTAATTTCGTAATTTGAAATGTGATTTTTTTATTAAACTCATCTGTAGGGCTGAACAAATAAACCGGAATTGAAAAACCAACCGAAACCGACCAAAAAAATAGAAACTGAACCCGAACCGAAACAGGAAAAAAACCCGAATAGATAGTAAAGTTCAATATCCAAATAATCGAAACCGAACCCGAACCGAACCGAAGAAATATGGATACCCAAAATATCCTAACATAAGCCTAAATATTGAATATTTATTAGTATTTTTTAATATATGATATATTTTAATTTTTAATATTAGTTTTTTGGATATGTAATATTTATTTAATGTTTAATTCTTAATTTTATGTTTTATTTATAAGAAGAAATTGAATATTTATTATTATACTACAATGTTTAATATATTTTCAATTTTTAATTTTAATTTTAAAAAAATTTAAATTAATTTTTAGATATTTAATATATTTTACGGATATCCGAAACCGAACCGAACCCGAACCAAAAATTAAAAATAACCGAATGGATCCTCTAAGACTCAACCTGAAAAACTGAATGGATAGTAACTGAACCCGAACGGTTATTCGAACGTCCACCCCTACTCATCTGGTTAAATAATAACATTGATTACAAGAGATGAAATATATATAAGAGTATTATGATAAACACATAATTTCTATAAAATAACACCTAAGAATTATAGATAAGTATTTGATTTTGTTAAAATATTTTATAGCAAAAAATTATAATAATAAATGTTTAAAATAAACATTCGTGCGTTACTCGGATTTTCTTAGTGCTTTATAATTTGTTGTTGTCAGCGTTGATCGCAACATTCAACAAAAGAACATTGCAAATATATATGTAAAATTTTTTGACTATTAAATTGATTCAGAAGGAAGTATAAAAAAGATTAAGAGTTTGTCTAAGTTAGGTAAGATGAGAAAGTATGAACGAAAAAATGAAAGAATATGAAAAATAAATATAGTATAGAAAAAAATAGTCTTATTCATTCATTAGGTTATAATGTTTAAATACATGTTACAAATAAGACAAAAAGAGACTAAGCCGACCAATCCTAAAGGTGTGGTTGAAAAATAGAGATGTGTTTAATCCATTGAAAAGGAAGAGATGATCACTTTGGAAAATTGATCCAAAGTGATCCACACAATCCAACATCTCCAAAACTTTTCATAAAGTTTATTGGTTGGTCAATAGATGTCTCGAGTTGTGTACAATGTCTCTAGACGACGAAAATTCTTTATACAATTTGGACTTTGAATGTCCGGACTTTGCACATTATCTAGACAACTCAGACTTTGTAAATCTCTAATTTTGCACGCTCTACATCTTGTGGGATAAGCAAGTCTTGAACTTTACAAGACATGTTAATGGTTGTGTATACTTTATGCAATATTGTCCTATTTTTGCATATTGTCTTCCTTACGTATTCTTTGTATCAATATTCTTCCTCAAATTTGAGCAAAGGGACTGGTCAAACTTGAAACCATTATGAATTCCCTTATTAATAACCTTAGCATGCAAAATTCACTGGCACAAGATCATGTTAATCTAAAAAGAGTGGAGCCTTTATAGAAGATCATGGATGTGAGAGATCACTGAGTCTAATCTTTCACTGAATGAACTCACACACCTTAGTGTTTGATGTCTTGGTATTGATGTCTGCTAGCTGATCTTCACTCCTTGTAGAACATGGAAAGATGACTTTTTGTACAACCATCTGTCTCACCTTGCGAAATCAACCTCAATAAGTTTTGTTATTTCATGAAACAAAAAATTTGAAGAAATGTGCATGACCGTCTGACTATCAAAATGCATTGTGTTTGAGTGTTTGTAATTATACCCTAAATTTAGAGAAGTCTGTTGATCCATACTACCTTGTTGGTAAGCTTCTTAATGGCCTCATATTCTGCTTCAGCACTTGAACATAGGACATCATTTTGCTTTTTGCCCTTCCAAGTAACAAAATTGCCTCCAATGAAATTGCAATAGCATATGGTTGATAATTTATCTATTCTATCTTCAGCCCAATCAACATTATAATGACATTTTGACTAGAATCTTCACTTAAGTATCTAAGAATCATGTCTACCATGCTCCAATAAGACACCGTAGGAGTTTGCATGTGTTGGTTCACCTAATTCACATCAAACAAATCTCATGTGTAGTGATAGTCAAATAGATCAACTTACCAACCATCCTCCTATAAAGTTTTGCATCTTCAAATGGTATGTTTTCTTCATTGTTCACATCTCTGAGTACTTTGTAGTCATCTTCAAGTGAGATTTGGCTATTTTTCCTCCTAGCTTACATACTTTATTCAACAAATCAAGTGTGTACTTCCTTAAACATAGAAATATCGCCTTTTAGATCAACATACTTCTATCATTAGGATGTACTTTAACTCACCAAAATCTTAGTGTCAAAAATAGACTTATGGAAAGCATTAATATCTTGAATACATGTCTTCTCACACCATGTTATGATGATATCATCAACATAAACATGACATATCATCAACATAAACATGACTATTATAACTTCTTGTACATGGGAGAGTGAAGAGTGTATGATTAGCTTCTGACTTCCTAAAGCCCCTTCCATTAAATGTTGTGCTCAATTTGTGATACAAACTTTTGATGATTGTTAAGTCCATAGATAACCTTCATTAGCCTCAATATTTTTTTGTTGAACCATGTGCCCCTAACTCGCATGCGAATGCATGTAACTTCATGTTCTATCTCTCCTTGAAGAAAGACATTCTTCACATCCATTTTCCATAATACCCATTCAAGGTTGGTTGCAACTGAGAGCACAACCCTTGTATGAAGTTTAACCACTAGTGTAAATGTATCCACATAGTCTTCTCCATATGTTTTGAGTAAAGCCTTTTGCAACCAATTGTGACTTATGCTTTCAACTCCCCCATCACTCTCATACTTTATGGTGCTTTCAACTCCCCCATCACTCATATACTTTATGGTGAAGACTCGTTTGCATGTTATTACCTTCTTACCTTTTGGAGAATCAACTTCATACCAAGTATGTCTCATCACCCACTGAATCTCTCTATACCTTGTGCTCCATAGCTTCTTCATAGGATCTTGAAATTTTTCCTTAATCCATACTGCTTATGCACACTCGGTGTTCAATGGAATAATGCGCCAATGAACATGGATTTTCTATGAGATGAGCCACAACATTGTTATTGAAGTATACTCTTGTGTTCACCCAATTTGAATCATCGTTTCTCACCTTTGTGTTTCTCCTTAAAGGTTGGATTTATGGTTCTAAATTTTTCTTTTGTTCCACATCTTCATCATAAACTTGTTCTTGCATTCCACCTTGCTCATGAATTGTTGAACCATTTTGTTGTTGTTTTTTTGCTTATGGTACATGTTGATTGCTCCCCTCATGAATAAGGTTGGATGCTTGTTTTTGGAGGTGTTAGTTCTTGGGCAGATTGATTTCAAGCTTCTCCAAAATGATCATCATGTTTTTGGTTTGATATGAGGCTGCTTAAGAGGGATCTTTAAGATTGTCCCAACGAGTTTTCTCATAATACATTTTTTCTTCCACAAGATTAACATCCCAAGATACTAAGACATTTATTGATATTAGATTATATCGTAATGTTTTGATGGGACAACGACATATACATTCCCATACTTTTGACAAGTGTGAAAATTCATACCTAATATTCCATAAAAAATCGTTAATTCCTACCTCAAACGTAACAATGTTTATTAGTCTGTTATAAATGTTGACTCTTCCATTCATCTCCTACACATCATTGCTGACTCATAAAAATTGAGAGAAACATTGTTTTAACTCTAAAATTAATTTACAAAAAACAAAATATCTCTTTCATCGGTGAAATCGTTAGAGAGATAAAAAGAAAAAAAAAACTTGCGAAATTAAAAATTTATGATCGAAAATCGAAAATACACAACTTCATCACGCGAGCTCCTTAACGTGTTCGATCGAAACGAGAGAGGAATTTTGAAGATGTGGATAACGACGACGCTATAACCATCGAGAAGAAGCTAGAGCACCACGTGATCAGAATGTTCAGACTTGAATTCTAGAGTAATGAAGCCTTAAACTGATCGAAAGACTCCTCACCCTTGAAACAATCCCATTAACTAAGATGAAAGTGGAGAAGAACAATAAAGTGAAACAAAGTAACCATGATTCGAAATTCAGAGAGGCCAATTGGCTTCACTTTCTCGACAAGGGAACTGTTAACACGTGAGTACACATCCATTTTGAAGTTAGAACCACATAGAACTCAGTCATTATCCACCTTCAACATATCCTTCCGATGCTCAAAACTCATTAACCCTCCTTCACTGTAGAACGTAATCCTGAAATACTCACATACTTGCAACACTCCAAATCATCTGATATAACAACATATCTTATCACAAAGAAGCACTTTTATTAATGGAGATCCTAAAACCCAACCACCACACTGAAACGTTGTAACTTAGAGGATACACATAATGAACATCCCATCTACGAATATGATACCAACCTCTCAACGAAACCTGGGTCAAGTCCATCCAAATACCCAATAGATTCGACCGTACATTAAACAGATGCATTGACTAAAAAACGATTTGACAAGGGCCACAAAGAGGCGAAGACAACTAAGGCTGGAGCTTTCCCGGCGAATACTACGGCGTTGGCTTTGCAGGTGAAGGCGACAGGAGCTTGTTCGGCTCTAGGAGAAGAGAAGTTATCGATAAGAGGAGAATAAATTTAATTCTTTTCCCATAACTTTAATTTGATGTGTCAGAAATGATGTGTAAGGGATGAATGGAAGAGTCAACATTTTTAATGGACTAATAAACACTGTTACGTTCGAGTTAAGAATTAACGATTTTTTACCAATTTGGGTCTAAAACTCAAAATTGTATGGAGTTAAGATAGCTCTGAGCACTTATCTAATATTAGGTATGAATTTTCATACTTGTCAAAAATACGGGAAGGTATATGACGTTCTCCCTGTTTTGATTAACCAATGGACTTAGTTTTAGAATTCTTGACATCTAGCTTGTTCTTTTGTTCCTCTGATATTAATACAAAACAAGGACACCAAAAACACATAAGTGATGTAAAAATGGTTCACTTATTTAATACCTCAAAGGAGAAAATATCATTAAGGATCCTTGCTAATATTCCATTGATGAGATAGCAAGTCACCATCACTATCATCACTCCAAATCTCTTTGGAACATTTGTGTAGAACATCATGGACCTTGTTACCTCCTTCAAGTAATTATTCTTCCTCTCAACTACTCCATTTAATTGTAGAATATAGTGGCAACCTTTTTGGTGTATAATCTCATGTCATGCTTAGTGTTGTTTGAATACATTGTTAGAATACTCCCCACCACTTTTTGATATTTATAGCATATTGTTTATATAAGATGTTTTGTTCAACTTTAATCTAAAAAATTTGAGCTTAGAATTAAAAAGATTAGTAATGTAGTTTTGAAAGTTTCAAGAACTCTATCTTTAGATTGAATAATGTTATACAAGTGTATTTAGATTTTTTATTAATAAATATGACAAAATACTTATGATTTTCTCTAGATAAACAAGAACCGGTCCACACATCATAATAAACAAGATCAAAACAATTTTCATGATAATACTAGACCTTGGGAAAGCTGACTTGCAATGTTTACCCAAAAATACAAGCTCCACATTCATTATTCTTAAAATAAACACTAGGAAAAATCAAGTTTTAAACCTTAGGGTGGGATGTACTAATCTAGCATGCCACAATGCATTATTAGAAGAGAAAAAAACCTGAACAAAATGAGCAAATAAAATCAGAAAGAGTTGTCTTCAAGAAAATACAAGTCTTCCTTGGTTATTCTCTTCCCAATCAACACCTGTCCTTAATATCCTAACACTTCACATAATTAAGACTTAAGATAATATTACAATCCAAATCACTAACATCTTTCTTCATAAATAACAAATTAGATGTGAAATTAGACATGTAAAATGTGTTGGACCCTTTATCGAATAACTTTAGATTTTATATATCTATAATTGGTATCCTATCATCATTACAATCACATGTCCAAGTTCCACATTTTAATAAGTCTGGTGAATAAGTCTTAAGAAAAAACAACAAAAACTCCCAGACACACGCTGCGTCACGCGCCCGACTTGGAGAAAAAATTGGAGATTTCTAGGGTTAGCCGGAAGGGTTAACCTTGGCAGCTCCAGTTGTTTTCTTCGCCGGCGCTCTCCTCTCCGACATCTCCTCAGCTCGACGACAACTTCTCCTCTCTGTGGTGAACCCCTTTCTTCCAGTCCGAGTTGAATCTCAGTGAGTTGGAGATTTCTCTCGTACTGTAAGTCCTTCGTTTCTCCAGTTTAAAGACTTGGTTTCGAGTTCTGTATCTAGTGCTGGGAGGGCTCATACCAGAAGATATGTTGTATGCTACTTCGTCTTTTGTTGGCCACGAAGTTCTCTTTGATTTTTCTGAACTTTCTCCTGTCTCGTCATGTCATGCCGGAAATCTCCCCCTTCGTGTTGTCCCCCTCCGCCGCGGCCACCCCTCACCCTCCAAAACCTTCCGACATTCCCAATCTACCGAACCCCATCCTCTTCCATCACCGTTGATACTGCTATGGGGCTTTCCTCTAATTTCGACTCTCAAGATTCCGATGATAAATCGGATCCGGACGCCGATTCACTAGACCCTCCGTTGTTGCCAGTCGGTTTAATCTCCCATCGATCCAAACCATCTCTTCTGGTAAAGCTTTCTCCACCGTTTGAAGAGCTTTTTATCGGATCTGATCCTTTCTCAGTCAACACCCAAAAGAATCTTGTTGTTGTTTAGGACCAACACTTGTGATGCCCACCCGAAGCTTAACAAGGCCCCTGCCTTCATGGTATCTGACCGCTACTGCATCATACACTCTCTGCCCCGCTGTTATCCTCTTTGGTCCACTCAGCTTCTAAGGAACCATCGATTCGACTCCATTTCCCCACCTGTGACGATGCCCTTGTGTGCTCGTCGTTGTTGCCATTTTGGCTGATTTCCCGTGACAGAGGCCCGTAGAACGTTTATCATAGAGTGTCTTCTTTGGTTGAGCTCAGCTAGTCAATTCGATTGTTTTCTCGGGTCTGAGACTCGAAGATCTTTCATTCGTCTTCCTCCATTATGGAGTGAATCTTTCTGCCACTTCTTGGCGATGTGCATCTTAAAAGCGTAGCCGTTGTCGCGGTAGCTTTTCGTTTGATTCGTCTACCTCTTAGGTTTGAAGAATTTCTGAAGCCCGACTTCAGATCAATCAAGTTCGAAGCCTTCTCAGTTGAGACCGTCTGGAACTTTATCATCCTATCTTTCATGTTTTATGTGTTTGCTTTGTTTATGCATTTGTTTATGCACTTTCTAGTAAGTGAGGAGTCTCGAACATCGAAGTTTTGGATGTCTCGATTTGTAACTGTTTTTAGTTCTAATGAAAATCTTTTCGTACAAAAAAAAATTTATAGTGACAATTATTATATGATGTGGTATCCCTGAATCAATAATCAAATGTTTAAACATGTTAAATGTAACAAGAGAGGTACCAAGTGTGTTACCAGAGTTCTCCTTGAGAGCTTTGATGAGTGCATCAAAGATTGACCTCCTGATCATCTGATTCTCAGTGCTTTTCAAGGCAGTGTGATGGATTGTCTATGCTTTCCCTTCTCCTTCATTGATGTGCATGGTTAGATCAGCTTGCTCAGTCACTTCATTTGAAAAGTGAGTTCTTGCATATTTGAATTAGTTTGGCATGAGGTGAGGGTCACACACACCATTCTTTCTCCTTGTTTATAGCATGATGGATCGTTAATGCTTCCACATCTCTTGCATTATAGACTCCTGATATGTGATTTCTTTTTGCAATGGTCACACACCTTTTTCGTCTTGCTTGTAGAACACCTTGTTAGCAACAACGACTTCAACATTGTTTACCAGAGAGTGTTCTCCTTTTTCTCCAAAGAAACTAATGAAATTTTGCTTCTTCTGGATTTGAATACACACTTTTCAAGTGTTCGAAGCTTCTCAAACCTCAAAGTCATTGTATATCGGATTCAAAGTGAGAAAGATCTCAAACACCTTTCTTACTCACACCTTCACTGAGCATGGCTGGATCAACATAATTTGGTTTCAACATTTCAAGTTCAACTCATAAAGACCTTAACTTGCCAAAGTTTTGGGTTAAGTCCATGTCTTTCTAGTTAAGGTTGTTAATAGCCTTCTTAATTTCAAACATCATTCTTAGGTTGTAGATGTGCTCACACAGCTTTTAAAGAGTCTTTCATAGTTCTTTGGTTATCTTAAAATAAGAGCATGCTTCCAAAATTGGTACTTCAAGAGAACTTGAATGATGGACAACACGATCAAAACTAACAACTTCAAAACTAACAAAGTTTTCTTAGCTGATCAAGAGATATATGAATTACGCCCAATGTTTCTGGACAATGCGAATTCTTTATGAAAAACGCAGACTTTCACGCCTAAAGTTTACACATTCTCCATCTTACTAGATAAGCCATCCAGAACCCTGTGGGATATAATAATGAACGTGTATAATTTGTGTATTATCAAGTATTACCTTATTTTTACGCAAGTTTCTTCATTGTCTTTTTTAGGCTTCCTGTCAATAATATATAGTCCGAAATTAAACAAAAAAGAACTGGGAATTTTATTAATTTCAGTAAAAAATCAGTTACCCATAGTAAACGAGAATCGAACTGAAGTTTTTCTGTTAGTTTTGATAAATTTTTTAAAACCGAATAAATTGACGGGTTTAATTTACCACGGTCCACTTAATGCTGCAGCTATATGCACACATACTGTTTGACCATTTCTAAGACACTGAACTGCGTATGAGTTCGAGAGTCAATGTCACCGAAAAACATCTTTGATCATGAAAAGGGTATTTACAAAGAGACTTTATTTGCTGATTTCATAATTAAGCATGTTTTGAACATGACTGTTCTGATTTGTGACAAGATAAACATAAACTATAGAGATACATTTGTCTCCTCCAACCTCAGAGCAAATTACAAGACTTGTGTAACCTAACCTCAAGGTAAACAGTTTAACACCTAACTTCGGTTTCTGCAAAATTCTGTACTGGAAGTTCTTCCCAATATCACTTACTCATGACAGTTTTTTCCTCACCGGTCTGGTTTTGACTTAGAAGTTGGAAACTGTGAAGCTTTTTGTTCCTTTGCTGGTACTGCCTTTGTCTGGAGAGCACATGGCTGCCTAAAACATGCAGAACAACTTCTTTGTTCTTACCCTGCAAGTATTAAAGAAGAAGATTCAAAATGGCAGTAGTTTAGTTTGGAAAAAAACATGCACCATATGAAGCAACTATCTTCTATCTCAAACATGTTAACTTTCTTTTCACATGTCCAACCATCCCTTACTTCAATTCTTCACAACAGTCACTTCTAGGTGGGAGCAATTGGAAATGGAACCGAGGAAAGAGCTCTTAGGAGTTAATATGTGAATCCTAAATCCATTTCTACATATTGTTTTTCAACTTTTAAAGGAAATGAATATCTGGATCTTGCATACGAGTTATTCTGGTTACATTCTCAGAAGTTTACACTGAGGTGCCATCTCTAGCAGTAGAATAGCCTTAAACAAGAGACTATATTGACAAAACAAGCATCCAAAGCATACAGGATGCTAACGGCCCAACTAAGAATGATATAATCATATATATACCTCTACTTCAGTCTTCAAAACTGAATTAAGATCTACTGGATCTATCAGAGCATTGAAGGAATGTGATCAGATGCTTACTGTGAGTTTTTGTCTGTTTTTTCTTGTCTGCATCCAGCTACTCCTAACATGTGTAAATAACACATGATGGTAGAAACGCCAATTCACAGGGATATTGAATGCAGAGTTCTAGTAGGCAGCCATAGTGACATTTGATGTTTTCGTCTCTGGGGGTGCTACTACATCATTACTCTGGCCTTTTACTGCCATCTGGTTTAGTTGATAGGCTTCTTTAGCCATTCCGGCCTTAAGCAGACAAGATAACAATGAACTCACAGTAATCTTATCCGGTGAACAACCTATTGAAACCATTTTGTGGAAAATACTGACTGCTTCAAACATCCTTCCTTTCATGCAATGGCCAATTATAAGGATTGTAAATGTGATCTTGTCTGGTTTGCATTTCTTCTTCTCCATCTCTTCCACAATAACATTTGCCTCGTTGACCTTTCCCGCTTTACAAAACCCATCAATGACAGGGTTGTACAAAAATGGTTTTGGGATTATGTCTTTACAAGCTAACTGCCTCAAAAGTTCACGAGCCTTCAGCAGCCTATTCTCTTTACAAAGCGTGTTGATAAGAATAGAATAGGTATATTCATTAGGAAACATTCCTTTAGAATTCATTTCTTCCCATAGTCTAAACCCTTCGTTCACTTTTCCTACTCTGCAGTATCCATCAATCAACGAAGTGAAGGTCACAACATCCGGGAAACTGCCAAAAGAAATCATTTTCCCACGAACGGCCTCAGCAGAAGCCATCTCACCAGCTTTCACATAACCATCCACGAGAACATTAAAAGTTATATTTGTCGGGTACACTCCCGAATCAACCATTTCATCAAACAGAAGAGACGCTTCTTTCATCTTTCCAGCTTTACAGTACCCTGACATCATCGAAGTGTAAGTAACAACATCTGGAGAACAACAAACACTTGTCGACTTAATATCGATAAACAACTCATTAGCTTTGTTTAGCTCATTGCTCTTGCAAAACCCGTTAATAAGAGTATTATACGTAAAAATGTCAGGAGAACAACCAAAACTACTCATCTCACCCAAAAGCTCTAATCCTTTATCAGGTTTTCCTACGCCACATAAACCTCGAATCAGAATGTTAAAAGTGCAAGTATCGCTACAAGACTGAAACCTCAGATGTTTATCAAATATCTTCATTGCATCTGCAACACGACCCAACCTCACTAACGTATTGAACAAACTGTTTACAACCAAAGAACTTCCTTCAACTTCATAAGATTGAAGAAGCAAAGCAGTAGCGAAACATAACTTCCCTTTTTCAGCGAATGAAGAAACCAAAAACCCTAATAACCGATCATTAGGAGATACACCATCACTCTTCATACAATCAAACATCGTCTTCGCCAAATCGTGTAAGCCAGACTTACAAAGCGATCTCGTAAGTAAATTATAAGTCCAAAAAGAATGACGAATATTCAGCTTGAATCTACTGAACTCCCAAAATCGAAACCCTATCTGAGGATTATTACTATCATCCAATTTCTTCACGACTTCGAAAGCGATAAACGGATTTAGATTCTTGCTTAAGTAACAGAAACAAAGATCGGAATCTGGAACTCTGTAGACGAATAAAGTTGAGACGATTTTGACCAACCATGCTTCTGGACAATGGATCACTTCTCGTCTATTGGTTTGTAGAGGACGAGTTTGAGCTCCTCCGTGAGTGTGGGAGTGGAAATGAGCAATGGCGGTTGCGAAGGTTGTTCGAATCATATCGGCGTGACGGCGATTACGGAGGAGCTAGGGCTGTTTTGGTCAACCTCATCTGCGTATGTTTTTTCTTTCAGATCAGTTTGTCAAAACTGTAAGTTTTGGTGATAGTAAGACCTTCTAGCTGACCTGGAGACTTTCGGGTTTTTGAATTTTGTGTAAAAAAGTGTCGGATAATTGTGGGTATGTGTCGGATTTGAGTAATTAAGGGTACCATTTGGTTATTGGATTCGGTTTGAATTACCTGAATTTAGAAAATAAGTTCTATTTGAACTGAATTTCTTTTTTTTGTTCTTAAAGTTTTCGTTAAATTTAAAGTGGAGGTCCAATCTAGTATAATTTACAGAGTCTGCTGGACCTTAACAGAAATTTAAAAACAGCAAGAAGCAAAAGCCCAAAGAGGCAAAACCATAGCTGCTTCTAACTTGGGAGTTCCGCCGCCACCGCCGCCGAGGAGAGGGAATGTCGCCGCTTACACAAGACCCCCTAGCCTAGCCTCAGAACTGCTACCAATGGAGATCTAGCCGCCAGAACAGAGACTCCTCCACTTTGCTCTCTTCAATTAAAACCCTAGAGGAAAGAGCAGAAGCAACTTCAGTTAACAGCAGAAGGATCATATTACCTCAGTTCGGTAAGCTCCAACTCCCAAATTCAGCTTAATTGGGCTCGGGTCCTTGTTGTATGCAACTGTCACCTATTAAGCGAATCAAATCAGAAGAATAAACCTCAAATCTTCTCCCCTTTCACATTTCTTCTTGTCACTACTGATCGCGAATTCGCACTAATCAATAGCCGATCCAACAGAATTCAGAATTACGAAGGGAAAAGCCGACTTGAAAATCAAATGCGTACACATATCCATAGAATATGTTTGAAAATTATGCAAACACAAACATAGCTAAGGATAACGAAGAAGGTACCCCAAGAATAGGATCCTCAGGAGCTTGAACTAGATGAGAGAAACAGAACCGCCGGTGATTCCCAATGTCGGCGAGGCCGAAACGGAGCTTAGATGATCCACATCTGTAGAATCGGTACCGGAAGTGAGATGACGGAGCAGAGCGCCGATCCTGCGATCGCTTGGTGAAGAAGAAGAGAATTCAGTAGCGGCGACGGCTCCACTTTGCTATTAACTGGAACTGGAGATGGTATGGAGAGGAAGCGCGGCGCACGGCGGCCGGACCAAGAAGCGGCGGCGGCGAGACTCCTCCACTTTGCTCTCTTCAATTAAAACCCTAGAGGGTAGAGAGAAGGGAGAAAATTTTAGAGTGAGAAAGTGATTTATTCTTGAATTGAATTTCGATTTAATTTTGTAGCTTTTTTTTTTAACCATTAACATTAAATTAAAACTGATACAAACCAAGGTACAAATCCCACAGGGGGGGACAGAGATAACCCTACAAGCTTGCAATAGCAGAAGCTCAGGGCAGATAACAGCTTCTTCGCGAAGCAGAGTACACCCGAAAAGATGGGTAAACACGATCTGAGACACTCACCAGACCGGATACAACCCCAACTATCCCATTGATTCGGTAAAAACCGATTCGGGATTATACCATAGGATTTGAAACCTATGGATTAATCTAGTCCTAACCTAATATTAATGGCTGACTTAATAACTAGACCTAAAACAAAATAAAAAACCCTAATTACAATCAGAGCCCAAAAACTAACAAGATAAACAATACAAGCCCATTGGGCCCTGGCTCTGAATTGATCCAAACCTAAAACCCTAGGCCCAGATCCAGATAGATCTGGTAGCTTCCTGATGGAGATGAGCACGCGCGTGGCTTGCAACGCTCCCGCAAAACGAAGGCATGTTGTCTTTCTCAGATCCGGCGAGGTTGCATCAGCTAACGCCGTCAGACCTCCGCCTAGCGTGACACCAAGAGAGGAGGACTCCATTCCTTGAAGAGCGCGACGGGGTAAAGGCAGTGGGAGAAGCTAAAGCGGCGTGAAGCTCCTGAGACCGTGACGATCTCGCTGGAGATGCTCCCAACAGAATCGAGAGGAACCGCCGTGACTAGACCCGACCAACCTAACCCAGCACCACCACCGTGACAGAAGAGAAAAAAGCTTCAACCCTCCTCTGAAAATCTCCATCATTATTACATGAGGAAACAAAGAAGGATGATTATTTACTAAGATCTCCCCTCTCTCGACGCCATGGTGGCCGCCGGAGAGGGAGAGAAAGAGATGAAGCGCCGGCGGTGGTGAGATCAAATGGAAGAAATATAGAGAGAAATATAGAGAGAAGATAGAGAGCAGAGAGTTGTAGCTTTAGATTTTTGTGGTAAGAGTTTTGTAGCTTTAAACTATAAAATAATAAAAGTAAATAACATAATATTTTTATATTTAATTAAAATATTAACAATTTTTATTTATGATTTTGTTTCATATAATTTAGTTTAATACGGCTATGATTTAAAGATTGAGGACAGGAAAAACTTCTATTATTAGTTTGGTTTTCCTGATTATTATTTTGTGTTGTTTTGATAATATATCTAAATTTAATTAAAAATGTGCTCAAAATTTATAATTGGTATTTTTCGTCAAAAAATGAAGGTTGGTTAATATGGATGTCATGTATTCATGTTAGATACATGATTCAAGTATTTAAAATTCCGTTTAATCAAGTAACATTTGGAATTAATTGTAATTTATGGAGCACTTTTGGAAAATAGTTTTTTTTAATTAAATCAAAAGATATATATTCATAACAAGTTTTACAAAGGATCTGATACAAACCTAGTAATTCAAGATCGGTTAAATAAGAAAATAAGAAACTTAAAGATACAAACTTCTAATACATCTTCTGCTCGTTTTATCCTCATTGAGATGATAGAGACTTCAGAAATTTGGGAGCAAACGTCTTTTGAAAGCATCAAAAACATTTTTCGGTTTATCGAAACAACTCGATAGCTTAACAGATAATGCACCACGAATCAGATCACTTTCGAATTTGATGTTTGATTCTTGTAGAGGGGGCTAAAATCCGCTTGATTGATACCCAACCATCGAAACAAAATGTTGATGAAGAAAGCGATCCGACTAAAGCCAGGTGAAACTGAGTGCGAAGAAGTACGAAGAATGAACCACAAAACCAGATCTAGACTTACACTAACCAACCGACAAAGCCCTTACAAGCAACATAGTGAACTTAAAACAGCCCCAAAACCGAGCTAACAACGATTCTGAACAAGCCTCGAATACCCGTCAAAAAAAGAACATAAACGAAATAGACAAGTCCAAAATTAATTCATTAAACAACTCATAACAACTCTAAACAACAGCTAAGTCCAATACTAAATGCAGATCTATATAAGCAAGTCGAGGAACCTCCTATCAACATGTAACATCACCTAAGAAGCCTCACTGAAAATAAAACATCTCACCACCACAACCACCATGAAGGTACGGGGATGAGCAAAAAAAAGGAGGCCAATCAGGCAAGCAAGGTTGAGGCAAAACATTGAGACAAGCCAATGAACAAAAACTGGCAAGAAGGATTGACTTACGCCTTCATCGAAATATGAAGGTCATAGACAGTAGCAACGAACTGGAGCTGGTGATATGTTGTGATTTTAATCGGTTTTGGATATCATTCTCATCCGTTTTGTATTAGTTTAGATTGCATTTCAAGTTGTTTAGGTCCATTTGCATTGCAGAATCATGTTTCAGGTGTTGAGCGGAGCATTGATCGAAAAGCGAGCAAAAGGAAAGTTTTGGGACTCATTTGGAGATTGTGGTTTCAAGCCAAGAATCAGAGCAACCATATCGGCCAACGATACCGGTCTACCAGACCGGTATCAAGCTCAGGGGAACTTTTGAAGATCGAGCACCAGTGAAGACACCGGTCACATTTGACCGGGGATGAATTCACGGCAAATTCTGGAGGCTTCGTATCAGTGAAGGATAAGGATATCAGTCACCACCGACCGGTATCGAGCTTACGACGAGTTTTGGAGGATTCATACCGGTGAATCAATACCGGTCTCTCCAGACCGGTACACTACTCACAGCTAGATCTCGAAGAAAGTACCGGCCAAGGATGCACAATGTACCGGTCTGGCAGAGCGGTTCCATCTCTCTGGTTTGAGAAAATCAAATGAATTTTAGTTGTTTTTTGGAAAATACTATAAATAGGAATCAAAACCATATTCTCTCTAAGTTTTATTAAGTACTCTCTTGCATTTTCTCTAGAACTATCTCTCTTAATATCTTGTAAGACTTGGTTTTAATAATGAATTTATATATTTATCTTCTTCTTATCTTGATTTCATCATGATTAAGCATATTTATCTTGAGAGATTTTGTGTTGAAATCATGATTAGTGAGTAGTTCTTTTGCTAAGTGAATGAGTTAGGTAGATTAGGGTGATTAAGCATTTGTTTGCATCGCTTAGGGCTTTGATTATCTCTATCTTCATTTGATTGATGTGTTTAATGCTAGTTTTGAAGTAGTTAATCAAATCTAGAACCATGACATTTTATTATCCAGAATGTGTTCGATGAAATGTTTGAATGAATCAATTAAATGTCAAAGGAGGCCTAACCAAGGAATTATGCTAGGGTTTTTAGTAGTTGCATGGACTGGAGTTTCTTGCTTGTTGATCGTGTAATTTGTCAAGGGATTGTTCAATTGCATGATTGGTAAAAGGGTTTTTACCAAGGGATTGAATTAACCTAATTTGGATAGCTCTTAGACTAAGGATAAACATTGTTGATACAATTCTGGACAGCAAGCAACTAGGAGCTAAAGAAGATGCTTTGGATCAAGAAGAGGATGAGCTTGCAGCAGCTGGAGATAAGCTTAAAGAGGAGGATACCTTGGAGATACCAGCTGGTCCTATGACAAGAGCAATGACGAGAAGACTTGCTGGAACACTTAGACAAGTTCTTAGTAACTTTGAAGATCAGTTCAAGCATTTGAGCTTAGGAGAGATTCACACAACAACTAATTGCATTCAAGCTCAAGAAGAATTGATCATCATTGGGTAAGTGTTCAGTTTGTACTCTTTTTCCCCATACTTGGTTTTGTCCTAAATGGGTTTTCCAAGCTGGGTTTTTAATGAGGCAAGTTGGATACTTCATAATGGCCCAATTTTGATCAAATGAAGAGAAAAGAAGTTCATCCCATTAGACCATATAAAAAGTGACGAAAATGGGAGCTATCTTTTAGTTTTCACACTTATTCAAACTTTGTTTTTACTTCTTTTGTTATTTCCCATGCAAGGAAGGTAAAGAGGCATGTCCCTTTTCCTTTATATCTCTTGTAGACTTTTCAGAAACTTTCAACTAATTTTCTTTTCTAAAACTCTTTCTGATTTTTGGTTCCTTCTTGGTGTGTAATATCCAAGTTGTTCGATCCGTCTTGGTGTGTCATATCCAAAGGATCAACCCAGGTGTATCAGGAGTCTTCCGCAACTCTTGTGAGTTCCTATCGATCCATTTATGTCCAGAAACCATCTATCATCCATTTAAGCTTCATTCATCAAAGTGTGTTGTGTGTCGTGAGAGAGATTGTATCAAGTGGTATCAGAGCTACCTTGAGGCATAGATCAATCGAAACAAGGAGTGTTCTTGAAATTTTCCAGAATCTGTTTTTGTGACTGTTCTACTCTTTGAATCGTTTGAGTCTGTTTGTGTTAGATCTTTGCTGCACGAAATTTGTTTGATGTTTAGGACCATGATTAAGAGATTTACTAATTGAGCTTGTTAAGATTCGTGCTTGTTTCTATATGGAATTATTAGATAAAAACGAAATGAATTTTCTGGGTTTATGCAGTTTTTCTGTTCTAAGAAGATCGAACAAGTTTTAGTGATTTTTGAGATCTGTTTGTATCTGATTGATTCGAAACTTAATAATCTGATTTCTTAGGTTGTTGACAGATGAATCATATAAAGACTCACATTTTTAAGCTTGGTCTTGATCACTTTCTGATTTTTGGAATTTATCTGCTGCAGTTTTTGCTAAACGTGGTTTGTGAGAAATCAGAGCTATTGATTTGTTTGTCTGATTATGCAGGTACAATGTCAGATGACAACAATAATGAGGGCGACTCTAACAATAACAAGTTGTTACTTGAAGCTCTAACAACAACTCTGAAGAATATGATGAGAGATCAGATGGAAGAATTAAATGCCCAACTAGAAACACATTTGGATGCTTTTCAACAAAGATTTCCCCAACAGTCTGGCCAAGAATCTGAGCATACAAGGCCTAGGAGACAACCTAGAACACATAACCAACAACAAAGTAATGAGGGTACTGATGCTTACTATGAGAACAGAAGCAGCGCTTCACAAGGCAGTCGTAGAAGCCAAAGACGTGACAGGGAAGAAAGACAGCCAATACATAACAACTTTAATGGAATCAAGCTTAGGATTCCACCCTTTCATGGTAAAAATGATCCAGATGCCTACTTGGATTGGGAAAAGAAGATCGAGCTGGTGTTTAATTGTTATAACTACAGTGAGATCAATAGGGTAAAAGTTGCAGTTACTGAATTTCATGATTATGCTTTGAGTTGGTGGGATTAGTTGGTGACATCTAGGAGGAGAAATGGTAAATATCTTGTCGAGACTTGGACTGAGCTAAAATTAATTATGAGAAAGAGATTTGTTCCAAGTCATCACCATAGAGAGCTGCATCAGAGGCTGGGAACACTTGTGCAAGGAAACATGAGCGTTGAGGAGTACTTTCAAGAGCTGGAAACCCTTTTGATAAGGGCTGCTGTACAAAGCTACTATGTCCAGATTTTTAGGAGGACTAAACAGGGATTGCAAGACAATCTGGAGCTTCAGCACTATGTGGAGTTAGAGAAAATGTTGCATGAGGCTATTCTCATCGAGCAGCAGCTGAAACGAAAGAACAATGGAAGATCAAGTTTTGGAGCTGGAACTACACGACCTAACTACTCAAAGGACAACAAGATAAGCTATCAAAAAGATGCACAACCATCTAGTTCTGGTCCTAAAGAAGGAGTTAACTTTACTCCAACTCTGCCCAAAGACAAAGGAAATGGCATTGCTAATCCAACGAGGTCTAGAGATGTAAGATGCTTTAAGTGTCAAGGAAGAGGACACGTATCAAACATAAGGTTATGGTTCTGCTGGAAAATGGAGATATTGAATCAGAAGATGAACATCAAGAAACAAAATCTGCATCTCCTGACGAGTTTGAAGCATCACCAGAAAAGGTGAACTGCTAGTATCGAGAAAGACATTGAGTTTGCACTCCAAAAAGAAGAGCAAGAGCAAAGGAAAACCTTTTCCATACAAGATGTCACGTGCACAACAAGGTATGTAGTCTTATTATCGATGGTGGTAGTTGTACTAATGTTGCTAGCACTACCATGGTTCAGAAACTAGGTTTGAAGACTAGGAAGCATCCTCGGCCCTATAAGCTACAATGGCTAAATGAAGGTGGTGAAATGAAAGTTAGTAGCCAAGTGACAGTACCAATAAGTATTGGAAAGTATCAGGATGAGATCATATGTGATGTTCTACCCAAGGAGGTTGGTCATATTTGCTTGGTAGACCTTGACAATCTGATCGGAAGGTGATACATGATGGCTACACAAATCGCCATTCTTTTGAATACAAAGGTAAAAAGATCACCTTGACTCCCATGACTCCTCAAGAGGTATATCTAGATCAATGCATCTTAAAAAGAAGGAGGAAAATGTACCCAAACTGTCCAACTTTTTCATCAAATCTAGTAATGTCAAACGAGCTTTATTTGATAAATAACTTGTTCTTATGTTTGTGTATAAGGAAGCTCTTAGTAGCTTAACTAACTTAGCACCGGATTATTCGAGTGAACTTTCTGATCTTTTGCAGCAATACAAGGACGTGTTCCCTGAAGATAACCCCATAAGTCTGCCACCTATTAGAGGGATTGAGCATCATATTGATTTCGTACCAGGGGATTCTTTGTCTATTATACCAGCATATAGAACGAATCCTATGGAGACTAGGAGCTTCAGAGACAAGTAGAAGAGCTTATGGAACAAAGGACACGTAAGAGAAAGCATGAGTCCTTGTGCTATACTGGTTTTACTTGTTCCAAAGAAAGATGGCAGCTAGAGAATGTGTGTTGATTGAAGAGCAATCAACAATATCACTGTAAAGTACACTACAAGAAAAGAGGTCTTTGATAGCACGTAAATATAG
>OVAU01000352.1:0-22048 GCA_900406315.1 Biscutella laevigata subsp. laevigata | reverse complement strand
TATATAATATTTAATTAGTAATTTTTTAAGGGGGAATGTAAATTTAACGATAATTAATAATGTGATACTATAATAAATTACCATTTCACGATCTTGCCACCATGATTCAGATGCAGAAATTGTAGACGTTATCGGATCAACCGTAATGCCGGTAGACGACATAAGCTCCTTCCACCTCTTATATTTTTTAGAAAATTGACCAAGGTTTTCTTTGAAAAACTTATAATTCATTTTAAGGTTGAACTCTTCGTTAAATTTGTCAACAATATATTCTCTACCATAGGTTGATGGATCTTTCAAAGAGTAATTACCTAAGGCAATTGCTTCTTCATACAACTCAATCAGTCTTTTTTTTCCGTTGATAAGTCCATCTAAGATTTTTTTCGCTCTACAATAATTCATGCATACTTATATTTTTTTTTTAAGTTTATTGACAATGAAAATTTGCTTTAAATAAATAAGTAACATACTCGTATTATGGTTTCATTAGGAGTACTTGTATTGCCTTGCTCAGAACAGTTTCAATTTTGAGGACGATTTGAAGTCATATCTTCAATATAAAAATTATCAACATTATATACAAAACTAAGTACTATGTAATAGGGTCAATAATTATACAAAAAGTCTATATAATTTGTATTGTTATAAAATAAAAAATACCATTTATTTGTATGTGCCGTTTTTCATAAGTGAGGATAGGTTAACATCATTTTTAATTGATAAACAAGTGATTAAATACATCAGTTATTTTTAACGACGTAATTCACAATAGTTTGTAATACATCTTAAAATGATATAATTCATAAATAATTTGTATTATTTTATTTATTGATGTTAACTATTATTGAAATAAGAAATTTATTTTAATTGATATAAATTCACATATTTAATATCATTTATTAATAAAACATTAGATGTGTATAGGTTTTACTTTTAGAGTAGATTTTGGATTTAATTTTTAGAATATCTGATTTTTTTGTCTAACCAAGATTTCCAATAAATAGATTCTATAAAGATTAGGGAAGCTAGTTTTCTTAATTTCCTCATAGAATCCAAAATCAACTATATTTTTGTTCCTTTAAAAACTATTCAGATTATTTTCTTAAGAAAATGTTTTTAGAAATACTTAATGTGTTTTTAATTATGTGGAAACCAGGAGAATATGGAGTTAATAAAAAGGGCTAAGTAAATATTATATTTTAGTGGAAACTAGGAAAATGGGAATTTAATTTTTTAATAACAAATTTGAATTAATTAAAATTAATAAAAAATAAATTATCTTATAGATTAATATTTAAGTGAAGTATTGTAATAAATTTTATTTAAGTGGAAACCAGAAAAAATATGGATTTTAAACGTTTTAATCCTATAATAAAATCTAATAATTAATTATACTATCCATAAATTAGTACGTACAGTATACAAAATTTTAAATAACTGTAACATAAAGAAACTAGATAACCAACTAAATAGTGAGATTAAACTAAAAGGTTAAATTTTTTTTATTTTCGTAATTAATGTAAATTTAAGTATTTTGCACAATTGATTTTAATTTTGAATCATTTATTATAAATGATATTAGTATATGTAATAATTAAATAGATAATTTTAATTATAATATATTCATTTTAGTGATATGATTTTTCTAAAAAATGGCCTCATTTATTTATTTAAAACTATTTAATAGATAAAATAATTATTTTTACCATTATATGGTCGTGATTAAAAAGTGAGAATAGATTAACATCAGTTTTTAATTGATATTAAACAAAGGATAAATATATCAATTATTAATTGATGTGAATTCAAAATTATTTGTGTCGATTTTTCGAATATGACATAAATCACAATTAGTTTATATCAATTTATTTAATTGATGTTAATGGTCGTAAAAACAATAACATTTATTTTAAATGATGTAAAATGCCAGGTTTAGTATCATTTATAAATAAACAATTCTATTTGATATCATATACTTTTATGACACGTAATTAGTGATTTTAAATGTTTTTTCTCTTATAGTGACATAACAAATCTGAAAATCATTCAATCTCATACTAATCCAAACTCAATAAAGAAATTAATATAAATTTTGAGTTTTCAAGAAGAGAAACTTACTTGTTGGATTTGATCGTCTCTTGTGTTTTGGTTTTCTCTCCAACTTATTGTTCTGTGTCAATGTTTTCATATGAATTTCCATGTATTTGTAATGATATAAGACATATATGTAAGTAACACACGTGCTTTTATTTCCCACCTAACCAATAACTTTTTTTTTTTTAATAATGCATGATTATTATTTTCATAATGCACACTAGGCATGCGGTTCGGTTCGGGGCAAATCGGTTAGGGTATTTCGGTTATTCTCGGTTAATTTCGGGTATTCGGTTTATTTTTCAATTTTTGGTTTACTTCCGGTTTAATTTCCGAAATTAAAAAAAAAATTCACATTTCGGTTAACCGAGCAGTTCGGCGAACCGAACCGATCCGAAAACTGAAATCATTTTTAAGTACCTTCCGATTGATAACCGAACGATAACCGAAACCGAACGGAAAACCGAAAAAACCGGTTCGGTTCAATCGGTTCGGTTCAATCGGTTCGGTTCAAATCTCATGGCTAATGCACACTATAATGCATGGTTTTTTGTTTTTCTATAATGCATGAGTTTTTTATTCCTATAATGCATGGTTAATATTAATTTATCTACGACCGAAAAAGAAGGAACCGAAACCGAACCCAAATCGGAAAATAACAGAATGGATAGTAAATTTCACAATCCGCATAACCGAAACCGAACCCGAACCAAATCGACAATAAATGGATATCCGAAATTAAGTCTAATTATTGAATATGTCTTAGTAATTTTTATTATTTTTATATATTTGATATATTTTTAATGTTTAATATTAACCTTTTTAGATATTTAATATTTGTTTTAAGTTGTATTCTTAGTTTATGTTTATTTATGAGAAGACTTTTTATATTTTTTTATTATTTATTTAATTTTATTATCATTTTTTTAATTTTCATAGTACTTTTTGTGTATTTAATACATTTTTTGGATATTTGAAACTAAACCGAACCCACTTACAACCGAACCGAATCCGCTTACAACCGAACCGAAAAGTATNATGGATTGTAAAAGTCTAGTCCATAAAAACCGATAACCGAATGATCACTATCCAAATCCGAATAGATACCCGAACGACCACCCTTAACGGACACAACAGTGCGGACAAAACAGACAAAACATGTAAAGCGGACAAAGCGGATAAAGTGGATAAAGTAGGCAAAGCGGGAAAAGCAGTTAAACAAAATATGTTGAATGGTGATTTGTAGTGCGGGCAGAACGGGCAAACAAAAGAACTACTTTGCCCACCCAAATACTACACTTTCATTCACAGCCTTAATCTATTTTACCCACTTTACCCGTTTTGTCCGCACGCTCTGTCCGCTGGCACCATTCGAAGCCTTAAAGTTTGATTGGTGTAGCAAAGTGATTATATTATGGTAAAAACTGTAAATTTGCCGACAAAAAATAAAAAAAAAACTGTAAATTTATGTGTAGTACCTATAGTTTTTTCGCACAGTAATTATGGGCCGGTATTAGGCCTGTCAATAGTTCGAAATGCCCAATAACATGGAGCAATATGAATTTCTAGATGTTTTTTTTGAATCCACGTCCAGTCTTGGTTCAGAGAGACTCTCTTCCTCACCGAGCGGGTTACCTTATCGTCACCTTAAGACGAAAAGCTCAAAATTGCTGTCAATGCCTTGCGACCAAATTTCCGATTTCCTCTGAGAAATCCATACCATGATTCTACCTCCACTCTTCTCTTCCCACTTCTTCTAGAGTTCGTCTTCTCGAGCCGATTTGCAATGCCTCTGGGCTGCACATTTCCTGTTCTCCCTTCTTCTTGTCTGCTTTGCGGAATCTCTAATCGCGGTACCAGTATCATCGTAGATCTCCCGGAGGTTAAGATCTCAGGTTTCATCTTCCTGCGTCCTGATTTCGATGTTCCTAGTCTCTCTTTCCGGCGGTTTCAGCGGGAAGCGCGGAGGAGGTTGAGTGCTGCTGGTGGTGGTACACATGTCGTTGACAATGCGCCGTCCCGTACTTCTTCCGTCGCTGCTTCTACCTCTACTATCGAAATTCCGGTTACTTGTTACCAGGTTTTATGCTTTGACTGACTTTTCCTCCAAATTTGTGGGAATTTAGTCTGTGGCACGTAAAACGAGTTGGAAATTTTGTTTCGGCGATCTAATCAGTTAGGAATGGAGCATTTCGTTTGTTAGATTTTGTTTCGGCGAGCTAATCAGTTAGGAATGGAGCATTTCGTTTGTTACAATCATTAGTTAATTTCTGCGATAGAATGTAAGTTAGGAATGGAGCATTTCGTTTGTTAGATATTATTCCAGGATTATATGTGGTGCTATTAATAGTTTTGAATTTGCAGCTTATCGGAGTTTCTGATCAAGCTGAAAAAGACGAGGTCGTTAAGTCTGTATTAAATTTGAAAAAAGCTGATGCAGAAGAGGGTTATACAATGGAAGCTGCTGTAGCTCGCCAGGTTAAGATCTAAGTGCTCCATTGAATCTGGCCATTTTATTACTAGAGTAAGACAGCAAATGCAGCTTTCATTTCTTAGTGCGATTTTCTCATTGATTATAACTTGCAGGATCTTCTCATGGATGTTAGGGATAAACTTCTTTTTGAAGCAGAATATGCTGGTAACCTAAAAGAAAAAATTGCTCCTAAATCTCCACTCAGAATCCCATGGGCATGGTTGCCTGGTGCTCTATGCCTTCTTCAAGAGGTAATACTACTGAGCTGTTACCAGGTTTTTTTCCTGCAAACGTTTTGTATTTCTATCGTTCTGCATTAGTTATCGTTTTTATGAAAACCCCTCGTTTTAGTGAAATTTTGATTTCTTCTATTGAACATATGGAATTTTTCCGTGTCAACTTTTGGCATTACTTTTTGGATAAAAGATAAAGCGGTGATGTTAGTTACAATGCTTCAGGTTGGAGAAGAAAAACTCGTGCTGGATATTGGTCGGGCTGCTCTCAGGCACCTTGATTCAAAGTCATATATTCACGATATATTTTTGTCTATGGCACTTGCTGAGGTACGATTAAATGAACAAGGGATGGGAACTACTTACCAGATTTCACTAACCTTCTGCTATTCATCCTCTCTAATGTGGTTTTCCCATGAAGTGTGCAATCGCCAAAGCTGCTTTCGAGGCTAACAAGGTCTCTCAAGGATTTGAAGCTCTTGCTCGTGCCCAAAGTTTTCTGAAGAGTAAAGTTACTCTTGGGAAACTTGCATTGTTAACTCAGGTAATAGCTTTTCTGCTGTCATGCTTCTTTATATGTGCTTCTAGTTCTGTCACTGGATTGAACTGGCCAAAGCGCAAGAGCATTCCTTACTGTAAATTAATCAGTGATCGGGTTCTCTATCTAGAAGTTCATATTGTCCAAAGACACAATCAGCCAGCATATCAGGTTTTAAGGTGTTTAAGTTGATTTTGTTAGATTGAAGAGTCACTAGAGGAGCTTGCACCACCATGCACGTTGGATTTACTGGGCCTGCCTCGCTCACCAGAAAATGCGGAGAGGAGACGAGGTGCAATTGCAGCACTACGTGAACTGCTCAGACAGGGCCTTGATGTTGAAGCTTCGTGTCAAATTCAAGACTGGCCATGCTTTTTGAGCCAGGCAGTTAGTAGGCTATTGGCCACGGAGATTGTTGATCTTCTTCCATGGGATAACTTGGCCATTACACGGAAAAATAAAAAGTCACTTGAATCACACAATCAAAGAGTGGTAATTGACTTTAATTGTTTCTACATGGTGTTGGTTGCTCATATCGCTGTTGGATTTTCAGCCAAGCAAAATGATATGGTATATCTCATTTTTCTCCCTGTTAAATTATATTAGTTGGTCCATTTCTTCTCTAGTTTGTCTGTTTATAAAGCAGTATGCTTCTGTAGATCAATAAAGCAAAAACTATATGCGAATGTCTCATAGCATCTGAAGGTGTTGATCTGAAATTTGAGGAAGCCTTTTGCTCATTTCTTCTAAAACAGGTATTTTTCCTCTTGCTTTCTTCGTTCTTTTTCCTTTTCACCTATGTCGCATCTTTTTTACTTGAAGTTCACTTGATTCGAGAGATCCACACTTCGTATGTTTAGATAAGTGCACTTGTTGGATAGCACAGGGTTCCGAGGCAGAGGCCCTTGAAAAACTGAAGCAGTTGGAATCAAATTCAGACTCAGCCGTTCGTAATTCTATCTTGGGGAAAGAGTCGAGAAGTACTTCTGCTACTCCATCATTGGTAAACGTTATGTTTATACCAAGAATTTGTGTCCATTTGTTGCTACTTGCTAGGAGCCTAGGACTAAAGCGGACTTAATAATTACTCGATGCTGGTTCTCCCCTGCTAAGGCAGCTATACCGGGTGTAAATGGCATGATCGACATTATTGGAATATGAGCGAAGTTGAGCTATATTTTCACTTTTCAGGCATTGATTGAAATAATGGAAATAAACACGCTGAGTGGGTGGTAGTAAAACTCATTGAGTCTGCTTTAACAGCTTTGTGTATGCCTGCCATCAACTTTATTTTTTGTTACTGTACAGTGTACACATGTTTTCTTAATATTTTCTTGGATAAGCCCTTGGGTTCATGGATTGAAATTAATTTGGAAATTTAGCACGTATGTACATCTCATCTTCAGCTCTGATTTTCTTTAATAAAGATTGTGGTCGACCTTCTTACATACTACCTGATAAATTGACCAGGAAGCGTGGCTAACGGAGTCTGTGCTTGCTAACTTTCCAGACACAAGGGGTTATTCTCCATCTTTGGTAAGAATCATTTACCTAGGAGGATATGTATACCAGTTAACCAATTAAGCAGAAGCGTATTCATATATACACTTTCTGCAGACCAATTTTTTTCGGGCTGAAAAGAAATATCCAGAGAACAAGAAAATGGGGTCACCTTCGATCATTAGTCAAAAGACGAACCAAAGACCACTTTCCGGTATGCAGTTCGTGAACTCGTCACAACATCTATGTACAGCTGTCGAGCAGCTGACATCGACAGATTTGCAGAACCCAGTGGTATCAGCCAAGAATAATGACGAAAGTGGTGCCAGTATGCCATCGGTTCAACTCAAGAGGAACCTCGGTCTACAACAAAATAAAATATGGGATCGTTGGTTCTCGCAGAGCAGTTTAATCAGAAGGGTATCTTTTGTTGCTTTATTGGGTTGCACCGTGTTCTTCTCTCTAAAGCTAACAGTCATCAGGTCTGGTAGATTACAGAGTCTACCTATACCGGTTTCTACAAAACCGCACTCGGAATCAGATTCCATCCTGCGGAGAAAAGAGTCTGGGAATTTCAGAAGAAACCTTTCTTCTGTGAATAAGAGTGGTATCTTGGGCAACGTCAAAACACTCTTAGACATGTTTAAGACGCATCATGGCAAACAACCGGATGCCTTGCATCTAAAAAGCTCCGGTCTATCAGCTACATTGTCTCATGACATCCACACATCAGAAGTCGGTAAGAGACCAATGCTTACAGAGGATGCCGAAGAGCTTGTAAGACAGTGGGAAAATACTAAAGCTGATGCTCTTGGACCTGCACATCAAGTTTATAGCCTTTCTGAAGTCCTTGATGAATCCATGCTTGTCCAGGTTACTCTTTCTGTACATCTACTCTATTTCTATAACGGAGTTAATTTACATAAGTTAAACGTCAATGGTTAATTGCTATCGATATTTAAACTAGGTCTAGACTAAGATCTAGAAAATGGATTTTTGAAGTAGGGAAACATGATAACTTTTCCTACAAGGGGGAGATGGGCAAACCACTTCAGAAACATTAGGTCATATATTGAACCCTGATTAAGGGCTAGGAATGAAGCATACGCAGTGCTAGATATATAGACCGGAGATCAAACTTGACCTCTATGTGAGAAAGGGATAGCTTGGCCACTAGGTTAAGTTTGGGTCTTTTTTCTTTCTCCACTTTTCTATGCTACATCTCTGTATACGTATATCCAAGTTAGAAATGTCGTGTAGGGTTTTTGCTCATTCTTCTTGGTTTTGGATTGGCAGTGGCAAACGTTGGCACAAACAGCAAAAGCTAAATCCTGTTATTGGAGATTCGTTTTGCTTAATCTTGAGATTTTGCAAGCACACACTTTCCCAGATGGCGACACTGGTGAGGTTGCAGAAATAGAGGCCCTTCTAGAGGAAGCAGCGGAATTAGTTGACGAATCTCAGCCCAGAAACACAAAATATTACAGGTAAAACATTTGCTTTCGGTTTAGTTTCGAACTGAGCTCGTATGGTCACTGATGGCTGGGGTTTGTATATTTTCATGTAGCACTTACAAAATCAGATATACTCTGAAGAAGCAAGAAGATGGAACATGGAAATTCTGCGAAAGCGATATTCAGATACAGAAATGATAATATCCGTAAAAAAAAAAGCTCATTATTTTTGCCTGCCAATTATATTTGATCTAACTAAAAGTCGTAGCATCAACCATAGAACATCGGATCACTTAGAATTTGTGTAGGAAAGTCTCAGGTCTATTTCTTTTGTTTGGTAGCGACGTTGATATCATATGATACGTTTTATGATTTAGACAAGGGAAAGAGTAACAAACTTGAAGAACACTTGAAAGAGAAGTCGTATTTTTCCGGGTGGGCGAAAGAATATAACCCATAACTAATTTGTGTAGAGAATTGAAAAGCTACTGCATTTTATTGAACTGAAATGATGGCTATATAGCTTACAACTCTTAACAAAAATCCTAAATTATTGTCTTACATAAGAATTAATTAAAACCAGAAATTAACTTGTTGACTTCACATACTCCCATCGTGTCTTTGAACTTGACAAATATTTCTGATTTGAGGGGCTTTGTCCTTACGTCTGGTACTTGCTCGTTGGTGCTACAATGTTGAAAAGCTATATGCCTTCTTTAGTTAAAGAGAAACTCTTTACATAACGACGAGTTATAAAGATAAAATGTATGGTGCAAAATTGCGTTCTTCCAGATTTGAAGATGATGATCAAGATATGTGAAAATTATATCCTTGGAAAATAGAAACGGGTTAATTTCTCAAAAGGGGAAGAAAGCCAAAATCAAAGGAGTTAGAGTTGGTGCACACTTACGTATGAGGATCGCTCATGTTGCATCGCTAGGGGTTCATACTATTATGTGGTATTTATTGACGACTTTCACTCATATTGATCCATCTTCCCAAGTTAATAAAAACGATGGGTTTGTCGACGGGGGTCTATTTTTTAATATACGGTGGTTCCAAAAACGATGTGAAGCAAAGATAGTATGACACACGGTATCGGGAAATTTGAGGGTACAAATTATGCATTTTTTTTTTTTTTTTTTTTTTTTTTTTTAAGGATAGGTGGTAAGTAGTTGGGTGCACAAGCACAGAGCCTACAAACACTAGCTATCCGATCGTGATGAGTGAGATCTCTTTGGTAGACAAGTTCTGGGTGATATAAGGTTAACATGTAGAAAAACGTTGCTCACGAGCGAAGGAGAAGACCACATAGTGGTCATGAAAGTTCTCTCGGATATGTATGAGAAACCTACAAGAAGGTATTTCTTATAGGTTTCTCATACATATCCGAGAGAACTTTCATGACCTTTATGTGGTCTTCTCCTTCGCAACATTGTGAGCAACATTTTTCACAATGTTAACCTTATAATACCCAAAACTTATCTGTCAAGGAGATTCCACTCATCCCGATCCATCTTCTCATGTTTCTTGTTTAGTGGTTGGTGAAGCTTCTTTCCGTACAAATATTTTCAATTTGCATTCTCCAAATGTATAATTAATACCGTCAAATTTCCCGATATCGTGTGCCACCATAACTCACACTTATACCAAAATCTCAAGAAATTACCCTTATTTTTTCACAAAAAGAAAGAAAACTTTTTTAGTTTTTTCTCACTTCTCTCGTATCCCTCTTCTTTAAAATTGAGTTTATAATGTTGTGGAATGATTTTCTTCTTCATTTATCATCTTATTTATAAAAGTAATTATGGTTGGTGACCATCATTTCTTTCACTTTGTCAAAGAAGTCTGCCACCGTCCATGATAAAATAAACGTGTGTGTTGACTAACAACCCTTTTGCTCAGACGTGCATTGTATTTAATCCACATTCATCTCTTTTTGTCTTGTAAATCCACTTGACACTCACTCTCGTGGCTCCACTAGGTAAATTCTGTGAGGGACCATGTTTTATTCTTTTCAATTGACAATATCTCTGCATCCATAACTTGCTTCCACTTATCTCTTCTTTCATCTCAAAGAACTTTAAAATCTCTTCTCAAAGAATTGAGCATTGTGTTCTTTACACGTTCATTTCCCCCAAATTTCGACTTTATAGAGTCCCAAACAATCTTGGAAGTGAGTCGATCCAAGACTTGTTCAAAAACTTCTCTATCGATGGCTCTAAAGAGATAGTGTTTGACTGTTTTCGCCTTATTATCCTTCTGCTTGGCATCGTCGAGTAGATCTCCCCGCTTTTGCGTGAGCACTGCCAATGTTCCAATTGCTAGTTCCTCAAAGCCATTCTCAACAAGACTCCATAAACCCTTTGCTCTCATCAGGTTTTTCATCAGTTCACTCCAATGATCATGGTCATTTTGAAATTTCCATCAGAGCGAGGAATCTTGGCTAAAAAGTTACGTTGCTTATTTAGTTCGATACCAATTTGTAGAGAATTGAAAAAGTTATAACATTTTATTGAACTGAAACGATGGTTATATAGCATACAACTCTTAACAGAAATCCTAAATTATTGCCTTGCATAAGACTTTATCAAAACAGCTACTAACTCCTGTAATTTCGGAATCTCGAGGATCAGACTTAATCAAAACGACTTCTACAATCTGTTATTCATCAGTTCTAACTTCTAAACCGACAATAGATCCGGTACGGTTCCGGTTCGTTATTCATCAGTTCTAACTTCTACAATTTGTTATTCATCAGTATCTGTCTCTTGTTACCTCATGATTTACATTTTTTTTTATTGAATCGATCCAAACCGACAACAGATCCGGTACGGTTCCGGTTAGTGATAATAAAAGGAGAAAGAGACCTAAAAAAGCAAAAATTAACCGTGCACCAAAAGTCTACTCGCTTTGCTTCCTATTCTATCTCTCCGCAATCATCATCTTCTACACATCACCATCCCCAATTCCCGCGAATTTAGAAAACCCTAAATTTCTTCATCCCAAATTGGGGCTCTTCTACTGGTTTCTCTGATCGGCGGTTAATAAGATGTTTCCGTGGAACATTGCTAAATCGGCGGAGGCTGCTTTCTCAAGGTGGGCGGTGAAGAGGGTCGTCAAATTCTTGTTGAAGAAAAAATTGGGCAAACTCATACTTGGGGATATCGACCTTGATCAGCTAGATATTCAGCTTAGGGATGGCACAATTCAGCTCTGCGATCTTGCTATCAACGTTGACTACTTGAATGACAAGGTTTTGCTTTCTTCTTCCCAGTTTTTTTTTTTCTTAAATGATGCTTCGAGTTATGGATTTCTGGAATTTAGGGCTCGTGTTAGTGTTTGGTTTTGGGCTTGAAGAGAGCATAATATGATGAGGATGGTGTAGGTGGAAAAACTGTGTTTTAGTTGTTCTGTTAAATTATCTACCAGCTTAATCCAGGGAGCTTTAGTTAGCTCTTGATGAGCTGCTTGGAGCACGTTGGAACGAACAATACGAAGTGGAAGCTCCATTATTTTAGCTGCAGAAACGTGTATGAGATGCTAATAGATACCTTTGGGAGCTCCATTATTTGAATTTTTGTTTTAAATGCAAGTTTTTCGTAGTTCATGCTTTCGATGTTGTCACAATGTCCAAATTTGAGAAATTTATGATTTACCAATTCTGATAGTCTTATCCATTATATCATCTATCTTCCCTGAATCCAGTTTGATGCTCCGCTTCTCATAAAGGAAGGCTCTATTGGATCTTTGTTAGTTAAAATGCCTTGGAAGACCACCGGTTGTGAAGTTGAGGTGGATGAGTTTGAGCTCGTTCTTGCACCACGTTTGGAGAGTAATGCATCATCTTCAAACGAAGCCAGTACCTCCACATCCACCCGAGAAGATTCACATAATATTCGTCTTGGACTAGGAAAGCATGAGAATGAGATGTTGGGCAACGCTGCTAAATCGGCATCTATTGATGTCCATGAAGGCGTTAAGACGGTGGCAAAGATAGTGAAATGGTTTCTTACAAGTTTTCATGTCAAAATTACGAATCTGATAATAGCCTTTGATCCTGATTTTGGCACAAAACAGCATGAAGCTGGTCCACGACCAACATTGGTACTTAGAATGACAGAGATAGAGTGTGGAATTGCAGAGGACCGAGTTTCGACTAATGACGTTACACCTGATAGTTTCCTCGGTATTAATCGACTGGCAAACTCTGTGAAGTTTGAAGGAGCAGTTGTAGAGCTTTTAAATATGAATGATGGTGATGATGATCATGATGATGATAATGATAATAATGATGGTGGCGACAAAACTTGTGGTAAAACATCAACTGATGTGACTTTGATCATGACAGGCAAAGGAGGTGGCTTTTCAGGGAGTTTGAATTTAAGTATTCCGTGGAGGAATGGTTCCTTAGACATTCGCAAGGTGGATGCTGATATTTGTATAGATCCTGTTGAAGTACAGTTTCAACCGTCTACGATTAGATGGTTCTTACAATTGTGGAAGACTTTTATAAGTTTTGGATCAGACTCTTGTCCCTCAGTTTCTCATTCTCTTTCATCAACGGATTCACCTGCAATATCTACCAGTGTACTGGTAACGCCTCCTGCTAAATTATCCTCGTCAGTTGGCCAAGAATTGGAGCCTGATATTACACCTGGGTTACAGTTTATACCAGATTGGTTTCCGTCTTCTTTCAGTAAGAAAGAAGAGGATGGAGAAGTTGATATTGGGGCAAGGTATACTAAATTTTCATTGTCATTATTGTATCTATAGCTTTGACTTGTATTTTCATCTTCTGTCACAATCTGGATACGACCTTACCTTTAGTTTTGTTACTGAATTCTCTTATATGTGAAATCTCTTCTTGTTTCCTACAGCGTGGACCAGTTTTTTGAGTGTTTTGATGCAATGAGGAGTTATCAATCAGCGTTTGGAAGCCAAGGGATGTGGAATTGGACATCTTCTGTCTTCACGGCAATCAATGCTGCATCTAGCCTTGCTTCTGGATCTTTGCTTCTTCCTTCTGGTAATAATTTTTTATTTAAATGTGTTTAAAATGTGCATTAACCATTTGGTCTTATTATCACCAAATATGTTAGCTTTCTCCTATGGTTGTTTCTGTGATTCTGGATGCAATCATAAGCTTGTTTTGTTTATTCTATTCTTGTGCTTCTAACCTATACACCATCAAGCCTTGTACTCGAATCAATCATTAGCTAATCATGGCAAACAGTGCAAATCTTTATAGTAATAAACTGTCTTTAGCTTCTACTTACATAGGCCTGTATCTTTTCCGGTTGATATGATTTGTCCTCAATTAACCGTTTCTTCTACATGTTCAAAAATTCTCATCAATATGTAGAACAACGGCATATTGAAACAAGTTGTAAAGTATCCTTTGCTGGAGTATCCGTGGTACTATTTTTCCAAGATGAAGACAATTGGAAAGATGTTTCCACCGGCATTCACTACATGGGTGCGGAACTCAGAAATATATCCGTCTATTTTCAGGTAATTACTGTGATGACGTGTATCCTCCTCTCACTTTTTTTTTGTGCCTGAGTTGCTTAAAAACATTTGATAAGGTCAACAGGTATGCCCTCAGGATATGAGGTTAGAAGGAGAAGTGAACAGCATGGAGATCACTGATTATTTTCAAGCTGGAAATGCTTTTGACACTGCTAATGCTGAATATCAGACCAGTTTGATTAAGAATTTACAAGCCAAAGTTCAGACTACTCTTCCTCCCTTTGCCCCATCTGATATGAATGCCGACTCCGATAGATTGAGCGAGATAGTTTCTGATGGCTTCCTCTTTCGTAACAAGGGGTTCGCAGTTAAGACATTGTTGCTAATAGCTGCAGGGGGTAATGGATTTCAGTTTATTGTCAATTTCCAATCGTCCAAAGCCAGCCCTCGAGGATCAATCTCATTCTCATTGAGTTTACCACCGACCATATTCTGGTTGAACCTTCATTCAGTAGAAATGTTAGTAAATCTTTTCAACGATGTGTCAGAATCTATCCCCATCGTCAGCCATGAGAAGAATCAGGTGGTATCCTCGTCTAAATCAGAAAGATTGCAAGGTAGTGTGTCAATCTGTAATGCTCGAGCTATTTTGTGGTTTCCTTTTGAGAGCATTTCAGCAAGGTTATGTAACTCGTTTGGTGAACAGTTTATTGTTTTGGACTTATCTTCCTCCGTTCCTTCTGACAAGGAACGGCGTAAGGCAGGAAGTCCAGGAGAAAAGTACTTTACATCGGCTGCTCGTTCCATGTGCTTCAGTGTTGGTGATGCTAGCATCTATTTGGTCACTTCTGACCTTAAAGATTCTGAAACAAATTCAGATCTTATGCAGGGTGAATTCTCTGCGTATGATATTTTACGTGCCAACAGTAGAACTAGTCACCAACTTTCAACCATTAGTATGTTTTGGCAAGATAGACCTATCGTTAGCCCTTGGTTAGTGGAGAGAGCTAAGATGTTGGCTACACAGGAAGAATCCATTCGGACAAATAAATCAGGGGGGAACGGCCTTGAGTTTGCTGCTGTTGCTACTGCTAAAGATCAAGAAGACATCTACTCCCAAACCAGGAAAGAAATATTTCTGGCTTCTTCATTCTGCCTCTATGTTCACTTGCTTCCACTTGCTATCCGCTTAGATACTTGGCAATACAACAAGTTTTGTGATCTCGTAGAGCAGGCGAAAAATTGGCTATCACTGCTGATAGCCAATAATACAACCGAGAAACCAGAGGGATCAGTTTTGTGTCAAACGTGTCTTGTTGTGGAATGTGATTCTGTTGACATTTTGGTTAGGCCAGAACCTCAAATGGGCATAAAAAATCAGCTTCAGATTGAAATTCCTGGATCGTGGATTCAGTTAAACCTGAAGGCTCGGAAGTTAAATCTTATGTCTGTCTCAAACCTTGGCAGTATCTCCGGTGCTGATTTCTTTTGGTTAGCCCATGAGGAAGGCACATTATGGGGTTCTGTTACAGGTTTACCTGATCAGGAGTTGCTATTACTCTCATGTAGCAACTCTGCTCTAAAGCGCGGTAATGGAGGAGGTTCAAATGCATTGTCGTCGAGGTTGGCTGGCTTAGATATTCTGCACTTACAGGAACCAGCGATGTGTTATGATTATTTAGCAGTATCTGTCAGGGGCTGTACGATTTCTGCCGTAGGAGGACGGTTGGATTGGATAGAAGTGGCTTCTTCTTTTTTCACTCTTCCAGTTGAAAATAATTCTCAAGAGAGTAAATCCAGCTCATCTAGTGGCTCCTCGTTCCTTCTTAATTTGGTTGATGTTGGTCTAAGCTATGAGCCTCATAATGAGAATACAGATCATTTACATCAGTCCAGTGATTCGTGGGTTGCTTGTCTGCTAGCGGCATCTTCTTTTAGCCTTTCAAAGACGAGTCTTGTTGATTCCACTAGAAATGATTACAAAATCAGGACTCAAGATCTTGGACTTCTTCTGTCTTTGGATTTGGACCTTAGCAGGCTTGATGGTACGTATAGTTCAGAGCATCTTCATAAGAGTGGCTATGTTAAAGTTGCTAATGATGCGCTCATCGAAGCAACTCTAAGGACTAACTGTGAAAATGGGCTTCTCTGGGAGTTGGAGTGTTCAAAATCCAACTTATTAATTGAAACTTGCAGCGACACAACTTCTGGTTTGATTCGCTTGGCCACGCAGCTCCAACAGTTGTTTGCTCCTGATTTGGAGGAATCAGCTGTGCACTTGCAGACTCGATGGGACAACATTCAGCAGGCAAATGCTAGGAATGATTTTGATATCAGCGATAGACTCAGTAGCTCTGATTCAAGTGTAGAAGTGAAAAATTTAAGAATAGATTCAGAATCTGAAACGAGTATAATTGGTTTGATGGACGAAATAAACGAAGATGCTTTCCAATTTGATGTCAATCCTACTAGACAGACCGAGTCTTTGGAATTTCAGAATAACTACGTGTCATCTCATGGAATCTCTCATGGGCAAGCATGTAATTGGGAAGCAGCTACTAATAATCAGTTTATTTGTGGGTCATCATCTATGATTAAACCAGAAAGCAGTCAAATATTCCTAGAAAGAGATGGCCTGCCTGAAATAATTGAAAACTATTGTTTGTCAGAGTTTCGTCTGTTGTCAGAGTTACCTCAAGAAGGGGAACCAACAGGGAGACAATTGTTTCTTGAAACTGATTTGAGGAGAGGAAATTCTGGGTGGTATGATGATACGTCCTTAAGAATTTTAGAAGACCATGTGTCAGAAGCAACTGAGGAAGATCAGGAGGAACATATTCTTGATGGAGAATTTTCACCTTTTGGCCTTACGTCTTATTCTTCTGTTACAGCCAATGGACGTATACATCTGAAAAACATTGACCTCAAATGGAGAATTTACTCTGGCTCTGATTGGCATGAATGTAGAAAGAATGGTGGAATTTATAAACATACGAAGGGCCGAGATACAACTTCTTGCCTTGAGCTGGAGTTATCTGGGGTGCAATTCCTATATGAAATATTTCCAATTGGCGGAATATGTACATCTAAATTATCACTCATGGTCCAAAATTTTTACCTTTACGATAGAAGCAAAGTTGCACCTTGGACATTGGTAATTAAGAGTTTTCACTCTTACTATCATAAGATTTTATTATACTTGAAATAAGCTGGTTTAGAGAGTATAACGTTCTCTCTTAATTTATAGGTCCTTGGATATTACAACTCGAAAGATCACCCAAGAGATTCCTCTTCAAATGCATTCAAGTTAGAATTAAAAGCTGTCAGACCTGACCCTGAGACGCCGCTTGAGGAAAACCGGTATGCTTTCTCTATTATGGTACAGTGTTGTACTCACTTTTTTATACATGCGGACTGAATTTTTTTTTTCCTTTGATAGATTTTGGGATTTCATTGCATTTTAAATGGACCTTCTGTTGATGGGTTAAATAATCTTTATCTCATGAATTGCTTCCTCCCAGGTTACGTGTTGCTTTACTTCCTATACTGTTGCATCTTCATCAAAGTCAACTGGATTTTCTCGTCAGCTTCTTTGGAGCTAACAGCCTAGAAAAACCTGTAGTTTCCGTTGGAGACTCAGGTGGTTCAGCATTATCGGATTCTGTTAAGGGACAAAATATCATAGAAGAAGCGCTTCTTCCATATTTTCAGGTTAATAAGTTACTTTCTACCTATAAGCTAGTATGATGCTGAAGGAGAAGCATTCACGTGTTACCTTTCTAGGATCTGTATGTGTATAATGATAGGGTGTGTTCATGTTCAAATGAATGTGATACTACTAATCACGCTAATGTCTCCAAGACAAACATATGATGTCACTGAGCTGAAGTTAGAAACCTCGGTGTTCTTGTAATTCAGAGTTCTGTGGAAGTATGTTTATAATACGTGAAGGTTGATTTTAGTAAAATGATCTGACTAGTAAAATTCATGTGCAGAAATTCGACATATGGCCTATTAGTGTCCGAGTTGATTACAGTCCCCATCATGTTGATCTAGCAGCACTAACAGGAGGGAAATATGCTGAGCTTGTGAACCTTGTTCCATGGAAGGTAATTAAAAAAAAATTCCGGCTTGCAGCTTCAAGGTTATTTCTTATCGTTTGCTCACACAGAGGAGCTTATGCAGGGAATTGAACTACAGCTCAAACATGTGCATGCTGCTGGAATCTACGGCTGGGGCAATGTATGCGAGACTATACTAGGAGAATGGTTGGAAGATATATCTCAGAATCAGGTTCGTTAGCATACTTGCTAAGTACTCATCATTAGTTATCCATTTTATGGGGTTAACTGACAAGCTTTTTAATGTTCTGTAATTTATTATTAGGTTCATCAGCTTTTGAAGGGGATCCCAACAGTAAGATCACTTTCTGCTCTTTGTGCTGCTGCTGCTAAGCTGGTTTCTTCACCTGTTGAAAGTTACAGGAAAGATCGAAGGCTAGTCAAGGGAGTCCAAAGAGGTGTGAGCCCCCAATTTTCTTCACCTAGTGCTCAATTTTCACTATTATGTTTTCCTGTTGTCTTATAGATTCTCTGAAACTATTTATCGTGCACTGATTCGTTTATTATATATGATGTTACAACTGTTAGAGGGCACTTGCAAATCTAGATTGTTCATGTAAGGTTTCTTCCGGTGTTAATATATTTCCTAGACTCTCATTCCTTCAGAAGAAGAGTTAATGCTAACTGCTGTTAACCCTCTAACCATGACTATGATACGCTCATATACGATAGCTGATTGTTTAGCCAGGATTTATAGTTTGTACTATTCCATAGTACGCATGAGTGAATCGTAACTGTCAATTTTCAGGTACTATTGCGTTTCTCAGAAGCATCTCACTGGAAGCTGTTGGACTTGGTGTTCACTTGGCAGCCGGGGCTCATGATATTTTGTTAAGAGCAGAATATATGTTTGCAAGTGCACCATCATTGCCACAGGTGCAAGGCAAAACGAAGAAAAATGTTAGACATAATCAGCCTAGAAATGCTAAGCAAGGCATGCTTCAGGTGAGTGTAAAAGAGCAATATGTCCTGCATTTCTGCTCAAAACGACCTGGTCTGCTCCTGTATCATATATTTACATTGCTAAGCTTTTATAGGCATGCGAGAGCATCGGTGATGGAATAGGAAAGACAGCTTCTGCATTAGTCCGCACACCTTTGAAGAATTTCCAACGTGGAGACGGAGTTGGATCAGCATTTGCAACAGTTGTTCAGGGAGTTCCAACAGCTGCATTAGCTCCCGCTTCAGCTTGTACTAAAGCTCTATATAGTGGTCTCGTTGGCATCAGAAATAGGTCGGTTCATATTCATGTTTTTTTTTGGAATCTGAGCTGGAAAAATCTGGTATTTGCAAAGTAGCATTAAAGAAACTCATGGGGATATTTTTCACCTCGCAGTCTTGATCCTGAACATAAAAAGGAATCCATGGAGAAGTACTTAGGCCCCGATAAACAAAGGAATCAAGACAAACACCGATAAACTCAGGTAAATTTCTCTTACATCGTGTCAAATTGGTTAATTGCGTTGCGGTAATTCATCCAGCAGTTTGAGAAACCAAACCTAGCTCTAACCAATTACTGTTTCTAATCTGTTTGTTACAGATTATTCATATTGCTTTCGGATCCCTTGTACAAATAGCATGTAAGCCTACCTAATTATTGAATCTAAGTTCTCCGGTTAGATGGTTTCTCAAGTCGTATAGACCTCAAAAGTAGAAAAGTTGTTCTTTGTACATGGATTCTTGGTTTTCGCGCTTATACTTAAGAGCATGTTTCATTTTCTTGCAGGTGTATAGGTTTGATCGTTTGAATAGAGTTAAGTGCAGAACCATTCTTTTTCCCCTCGAAAAGCCATTGAGATGGGATGATTTTGGTATAGAATAAAAAGCCTTTGAACATTTATAGAATCATTCACAGTTCTTTTCTGTACATAACACAATTTCGATATTGCTCCAATGTAATTTATTCCACAAAGTTTACCAAAAGAGTGAAAGTATGCAATTTTTTTTCTGTTTATAAATCAAAAGAAACTTGATTTCGTTTATCATCAAGTTAGTATAATGTTAAAAAAAAATTAAAATATTAAAAAATCTCTCATTTTTTGTTTATTATTATACATCATATAGCATAATTTTCAAACGTATAAATTGTAGTGTTTTACAAGTTCTCTTAATTTTTATGAACTAAATCTACAAAAAAATTTCAAAATGTAAAATTCAATCATTTTATAAATCTTTCATTTTTATGAAATTTATTGAGCAAAACAACATAATTTCTTAACATTCTAGCGTTTTACAAAATCTCTCAATTTTATATTATTCATAAAATTAGCATAATTTTCCAAAATAAAAATTATATTATTTACAAAATCTCTAATATTTGTGGAATATCATCCACCAAACAATCATTTTATGAACTACTATCCACCAAATGAATTATTATTTTCTGAGATATTTTTTAGCATTTTATAATTTCTCTTATTTTTATTGACTATTATAAATCAAATTAGTATAATTTTTCAAAATATAAATTATACCGTTATAAAAAATCTATGAGTTTAGGGGAACTATCATCCACCAAATTAATTTCGTAGGATACAAAATTATAGCATTTTTTGTGTGGAATATTAAATATCAAAACAACATAATTTTCAAAATACAAAGATCTAACGTTTTAAAAAATAGATTAGTTCTTATGTACTATTATCAACCACATAACAAATTTTCCTAAAATACAAAGATCTAATGTTTTACAAAATTTCTTACATGCAAGAAAAAACAAATTTTCTTAGCTTTTGTCGACTATTATCCACTAAATCAACATAAATTCCAAAATATAAAACTGTTGAGTTTTCCAAATATTGTTATGTGGATTGTTAACCACCAAATCAATAGTATTTTCAAAATAAAAAATGATGACGTTTTATAAAATCTCTCAATTTTTTGGACTATTATCCACCAAATCAACATAATTTCCCAAAATACAAAATTCTAGCGTTTAAAAACTTCTCTATGTTTTTGTGGACCACCAAAATCAACATAATTTTTTTAAATACAAATTCATGCATTTTTATAAAATCTCTAAGTTTTTGTGAACTATCATATAGAAAATCAACACAATTTCCTAGAATACAAATTCTAGCATTTTACAAATTTTCTAAGTTTTTGTGGACTATATCCACTAAAAGAGCATAATTTTCCACACAAAAATTTCTAGCGTTTTGGAAAAATCTCTTAGTTTTTGTGAGCTATTATACACCAAATCATAAGTTCTCAAAATACTAAATTCTAGTATTTTATAAAATATTTGAGTTTTTGTGAACTATTATGAGCAGAATCAACATAGTTTCATAAAATACAAAATTCTAGTGTTTTACAAAATTTCTCAGTCTTTGTGGACTATTAAATATCAAATGAACATAATTCTTAAAATACAAATATCAAACATTTTACAAAATCTTTTAGATTTTTTTTTTTGGATTGTTATCCAACAAATCAACATTAGATCTCGAAATATAAATGCTAGTTTCTTATAAATTCTTTTAGATTTTGTGGGCTCTTATCCACCGAATCATCATAATTATCCAAAATACAAATTTGTTGCGTTTCCGAATTTATTTGTTTATATGAACTAATTCTCCACTTAATCATATTTTATTAAAAAATATCAATTTTTTGGAATATTATCCACCAAAATGAACATTATTTACGGAGTACAAATTATAGCATATTACAAAATCTCTAAATTTTTTGAGACTATTCTTCACTAAATTAAGATAATTTTATAAAATACAAAATTCTAACATTTATAAAATTTCTTAGTTTTTGTGGATTCTTATCTACTAAGTTAATATAATTTTCCAAAATATAAAATTCTAACATTTTGCAAAACCTTTCAACTTTGATAGATTATTATTCACCAAATCATAAAAAAATTTCCAAAATACAAATTCTAGCATAACAAAAACTTTTCATAGTAAACTCCAATAACCAAAGTTAACCAGAAATAACAAGAGAGATATGTCCTAATAATTTCTTTTCGTATTTTTATAATTTTCAATCATTAGATCATAGAAACTAAAATGTCACCTGGACCAGTCAGTAGTCTAGAGGTTTTATGTTGGAAACGTGGTCAAACATGGTTCCACAAATATATGTAAATTTCAATTATTCTATTACTAGAAATATACCCGCATTATATGCGGGGTGATTTTTTTTAATTATAA
>OVAU01000351.1:0-22055 GCA_900406315.1 Biscutella laevigata subsp. laevigata | reverse complement strand
AGAAAGATATTATTAATATTGATTTTCAATTTATAAAATTTCAATCACCCGCAACCGCTAACGCTTGCGGAAATGAGCTTTTGGATTTGAGGGATTTGAGATGATTTCAAGCGGTATGAAGCGGTTCGAAGCGATTCGCATGATTGGTATAAATCGCTACAAATCGCAACCGCCCGCAAACGTAGCGTTTGCGGGTGGTTGCGGGGAACCAATCAAGCTATAAGACCAACTCCAATCGAGCGCCAAATCACTATAATAATAGAGAGATTTGACTTTTTCTTCCTCCAATCGATCGGCAAAAAAATGGCAAAATGACGAGATTGTTAAATATGCTATAGTGTTGCACTATATTTAGGGCACTATATTTAGTGCACTATATTTAGTGCAACACTGTAGCAACGGCAAATTGTTTTTTTAAATTGTTTTTTTGTTAATTTAAAGAATAATTTTTATTGTATTATATGATATATTGTGTTAGGTAATAAAATGAATGTATTTTCTTATAAAAAATATTAATTATTTTTGTGTGAATTTATTTTCAATAATATTAAACAATAATTTTAATTAATCAAAATTATTAATACTATTAACTAATATGCATTAAAATTACTTAATAAAACTAAGTTAAAATATTGAAAACATACAATTTGATAATTAAACAAACATAAGATAAAACGCAATAGTTTTTTAAAGACATAACATAATAATATTCTTTAGTTTAATAATATAATAATAATAAAAAAATTTAGTGTTATTTTTAGTGTTAAAATCACACAAAAATAGTGCGATTTCCACGCTATTTTAGTGTTGTGGTTGGAGTTGGCCTAAGAACTTTCCGAGAAATCGAATCATAGTGTTTTATTAGTAGGTAACTAAACAATTGTTACGACAAAAAATGATTGTTATGATGGTAATACGTGGTTGAATAGTTAAAATATCTGATTAATTTTAATAATAATTTATTTTCTAAAGTTTTCTAAAATTCAATAAATACATTAACATAACTAAAAAGATCATCTTTGTAAACACGCGGTCATAATTTTCCAACCAATGATAAGTCTCATATAAAAAAACAATTTATCATAAACAAATTTAAAATTATAAAATGAAAATATGAAAAGCACGACATAATAAAATAAATAAATCTTGCGTGGACAATTTGAAAATGACTGTTAATTAACGATTAATTAAAGTCTACAAAGACATCTGACTTTAATTAATTAATCATTTGAAAATAGTATTGTATGTAAAACGCATTTAGCTATCATTTTTCTTGACAATATGGAATCTCTTTACTGATTTGGTTTAGATTACATGCTGAAAACAAGAATTATAATCCCAACTTTAATACACTTATTTTAATTAGTGAAAGGTAAATCCCAACATGTGAGATCGTGTGGAGCACATGGCTATAATACTAATTTGAAGCACCCTTGATTTGGTCTATACTAAATACAGACCAAATAATGTTGGTATCTACTTCAAAAAACGTAAAGCTATCTATTTAGATTAAAGAAGAAAACAAAATAACAATCCTTTAATTGACAACAAAAGTCTTGAAACATTGCTGAAAATTAGTTTGGTAGATTCGAAGTGATCTTTCAAGATTTATGCAAGTGAAAATAACAAAGCATATTCCACAAAATGAATCGTTGGAGTTTATATAGTTTTAAAAAAATAAATAATAATTTGGGTAATCCGATTCAACATACATCATTTTGAAGTTTACTCAGTTTAACAGAGATCATAAACTCTAAGTTTTTTAAGTTTACTCGGTTTAACTTCATTTGGGTTAACAAATTACATGAGATCTCTAGTTTTGGTAGTCAAAAGAGAACCCTAAAAACCTCTAAAATGTCTAGAATAATGTAATTTAATTTTGTAACGGGTGGATCATAGTTTTCCTTACCCATACCCAACCACCCAACAACAAAATACAAAGGTTTCCGCCGATTTTATTTTTTACATTTATTTCATTCTACTAATTAAATTATAAATGGTTAACACTGAACCAACTTTGTTAGAGCAAGTGTAATGCCAATAGTGAAATTAAGGGTTTTTAAGCTTTTTTTAATCATAAATAATGTTAAGAAACTCATGAAGAAACTTTAAAATTTTAAACAAAAAAGAGGACTCCAATGGTAAAATTAAGTAGAGGTTCTTAAGATTAAAATATTTTTTTTTAAATTATAATATTTTAAACAAAAAGAAATTTATTTAAATTTTGAAATAAAAAGAAATTATATAACATATAATTATAAATAAAATGCAATAAAACATATTATAAAAAGAACTACATATTTAAACGAGTAAAAACGGTTAATTCTAATCTTGATTCGTGCCGAACTTGAGCCAAATATTCTCAACCAAATCTGCTTTCAATTGTTGGTGTTTTCCGTGATCATGAACTCGGATTCAATTGCTCATGAGATTTGCAACAAAACAAAAGTATTATGTATTTTTACTAACTAATTTATTTTGTCATCATTTTTGTCACTCTATCTAATTTAAAAATATAAACTAAAATATCGCTAACCAACTAACAAGAATATTGAATAAAAATATTCAATTAAATAATGATAATGAGCAAATATTTTATTTTAAAAGTAGGCTGAAACATCTCTAACCGACTAACTAAGATATTAAATAAAAATATTCAATTAAATAATGATAATGAAATAATTATCGTTAATATTTATATATCTATCGATAATTTGATAAAAAATTTAAATGTAAACTAAATATATTTTGCTAGCTATATTAAATGAAATTATATTTTATTAAAGTTAAAATATTTTCGTTATATTAAATAAAATTATATTTTACTAAAGTTAAAATATTTTTATTATAAAAATATCCGCGTTGAACGTAGGTTCAATTTTTTAAAAAAACTGTTATGGTGAGGTGAATGAAAAAAAGAAGTGAATGCAACGCAAGGGAGAAGTGGCGGTTCTTGGAAGGAAGAATCGTTTCTTTGTGAAGAAACGTTTCTTGACTCAAGAAACACTTGTCCATTTTTTAATATATTTTTTTCTAGAAATCAACGCTAGAAACCCCACTTCTCTCCTGCGTTCTTGATGGTCTTAGACGTTGGGTTGGGTCCAAATCCTTCTTCTTTTACCGTTTTCTTCTTTAATACACGTCCAGTACAAATAATACACTTCTCAATGTAATTAATCCAAGGATTTTCGAAATTTAGCCTTTTTCCCTACTTGATTTATACTAAAATTTGTTTGTTTTATTGATTTATACTAAATTTTTGTATTTTAAAAGTTATATTGAGTCCATAGATAAATCCACAAAAATTGTTTAATTTTGAAAAAATATTTAAATTTATATTTTGAAAATTATGTTAATTGGTGGATAATAGTTAGAAAAAACTGAGATATTTGTAAAAAGTTAAAATTTTGAATTTTGGTAAATTACGTCGATTTGATGGATAGTATTCATATTAACTTAGAAATTTTGTATAACGTTAGAATTTTGTAATTTGATGGAGAGTAGTCCATAAAAACTAAGAGATTTATTAAAGGCTAGAACTTTATATTTTGGGAAATTATGATATATTGTGGATATTAATCCATAAAAATTGAAAGATTTTGTAAATGCAAGAATTACATATTTTGGAAAATTATGAGAATTTGGTGGATAATATAGTCCACAAAAAAAGATAGATTTTATTCTAAAAAAAATTGTGTTGATTTGCTGGATAACAATCCATGCAAACTGAGAAATTTTGTAAAATGTTAGAATTTGGTATTTTGATATGTTGATTTTATAGAAGATAGCCCATAAGAGATATTTTAAAAGGCTAGAATTTTGTAAGGAAATTATGTTGATTTGGTAAATAATAGTTCACAATTTTCTTATAATAATTTGTAAAACACTATAATTTTGCATTTTGTAAATTATTAATTTGGTGGATAATAATCAACTAATAGATTTTGTAAAATGATATAATTTCGGTAAATTATATTGATTTCGTGGACAACAGTCCATACAAATTAAGAGATTTTCTAAAACGGTAGAATTTTGTGTTTTGAAAAGTTATGGTTAATTGGTGAATAATAGTAAAACACTAAAAGACTTTAAAGAATGTTGTAATTTTGTACATCGAGGACTCATTTGGTGGGAAATAATCCATAAAAATTGAGAGTTTATGTAAAAGACTATAAATATGTAATTTCGGATGCTACTTTGTTGGATAATAATCCACAAAATGGAGAGATTTTATAAAATATTTGAATTTATATTTTGGGAAGTTATACTAGTTTGATGGACAATAGTCCATAAAAATTAATATATTTCCTAAAACGCTGTAATTTTATATTTTGAAAAATTATATTGATTTTGTGGATAATAATACACAAACAGATCTGTAAAACAATATAATGTATTTTGATGAATTATGTTGATTTAGTCGATTATAGTCCACAAAAATAAGAGCTTTTGCAAAATGCTAGAATTTTGTATTTTGATAAATTATGGTGATTTGGTGAATAATATGCCACAAAACTGAGAGACTTAGTAAAACGCTAGAATTTATATTTTGAGAAATTATGTTGATTTTGTGGATATTAGTCAATAAAAATTACGATATTTTGTAAGATGTTAGAAATTTAAATTTTGGCAAATTATGTTGATTTTGTGGATAATAGTAAGTAAGCCGAGAGATTTTTCATAACACTATAATTTTATAATTTGAGAAATGGTTCTCATTTGGTGGAAAATATTGCACGTTAAACTCATAAATTATGTAGAAAACTAGAATTTTGTATTTTAAGAAATTATGCTAATTTGTTGGATAAAAGTCCATACAAATTTAGAGATTTTTTTAAATGCTAGAATTTTGTAATCTGGAAAGTTATGATAATTTAGTAAAATAATCGAGAGATTTTGTAAAACACTATATTTTTATATTTTGCGAAAGGGTTCTCATTTGGTGGAAAATATTCCACGTTAAACATATAGATCATGTAGAATACTAGAATTTTGTATTTTTTTTTAAAAAAAAATGTTAATTTGTTGGATAATAGTCCACAAAAATCAGAGATTTTGTAAAACATTAGAATTTTATATTTTAGGAAGCTATGCTGATTTGGTGGATAATAAGCCATAAATATTGAGATATTTTTTGAAATTATGCTAATTTAGTGGATATAATACACAAAAAACAAAGAAATTTAGTTATGAATTTTGATGAATTCTGCTCACTTATTTGATATTAGTCCACATAAAATAAGAGATTTTTATAAAATATTATATTTTTTCATTTTAAGAAATTATGCCAATTGCTTCACGTAAATTATAACGCTTCTGTTGAGAAAAATCTCACGATTGCCTCAACCGACCAATCTTGATTTTTAATGGATTTAGTTGATCAAAAAGAAGAAACAATGTTAATTTGGTGGATAATAGTCCACCGAGATATTTCTTGAATTATTTAATTTTGTATTTTAAGAAGTTATGTTTATTTGTGGATAATATTTCATAGAACCTAAGAGATTTTGTAAAATGTTAGAATTTTGCATTTCAAAAATTTATGATGATTTGATAGATAAAAGTCCATTAAAATTGAGAGATTTTGCAAAATGCTATTATTTTATATTTTGTACAATTGTGATGGTTTGGTGGATAATAGTTCATAAATATCAGGAGATATTATAAAAATATTTAATTTTGTATTTTCAGAAATTATGATAAATTTGTGTATAAGAATATATAAATTTTATTTTGGAAAATTATGACGATTTGGTTTTAAGTCCATAAAACTACAAGAATTTGTATTTTAGAAAATAATGCCGGTTTAGTGGATAATAGTCCTGGAAATTTAAAATATTTTATAAAACGTTATAATATTGAATTTTCGATCTTTTTGATGATTTGCTAGATAATAATCAATAAAATTGAGAGATTTTGTAAAACACTATAATTTTGTATTTTGAGAATCTTTGATAGTTTGATGGATAATATTCTACAAACGTTGAGAGATTTTGTAAAGTGCTAGAATTTTGTATTTTCAGTAATTATGGTGATTTGATGAAAATAACCTAGAAAATCTAAGAGATTTAATAAAACGATTAAATTTTGTGTTTTAGGAAAATATGTTGATTTGGTGGAAAATAGTTCATAAAATAAATGTTTTTTTAAAGACCGTAGAATTTTTTCTTTTAAAAAACTATGTTGATTTGGTGGATAGTAATATATAAAAATTCAGAGATTTTATAAAACCTTAGAATATTGTATTTTGAGAAATTATGCTGATTTTGTGGATAATATTCCATAGAAAATGTAAGGTATTGAAAATGCTAAGTTTGTATTTTAGAAAATTAGCAAATTTTAGTGGATGACAGTAATTTAAACTAAGATATATTATAAACAATAGAATTTTGTATTTTGGAAAGTATGATCATTTGGTGGATAAAAACCCAAAAACTTATAGATTTTTAAAAGCTTGAATTTTATGTTTTGAGAAATGATGGCTCATTGATGAATAATGTTACATAAAAATGAGAGAGTTTGTAAAACACTAGAATTTTGTATTTTTAGAAGTTATGTCGATTTGGTGGATAATAGTCCACAAAGAGAATAATTTTGTAAAACCTAAGAATTTTATCTTCTTTAAAATTATGTTGATTTGATTGATAATAAGTCTATAAGAATTGAGAGATATTGCTTTTTTGTCAACTCAAAGAGATATTGTAAAACTCTAAGATATTATCTTTTGAATAATTATGCTGTTTTGGTGGATAATATTCCTAAAACCTGAAAGGTTTTGTAAAATGCTAATTTTTTGTATTTTATAAGGTTATGTAAATTTCATAAAATTCAGAGGCTTTGTAAAGCGTTAGAATTTTGTATTTTGAGACATTATAATAATTTTGTGGATCGTAGCTCACAAAATGAGAGATTTCGTGAAACACTAAAATTTTTATTTTTTTTTGTCATCTAAACCCATTAACAAATCAAAGTTGGTCGGTTGGGATAATGCTAAGATCGTCCCCAACCGAAATGTTATGATTTATATGGGTAAAAGGGGATCCCCGTGCTCGTGCTCCTTTAGTGAGAGCATCGACACAGACATTTTGGTCCCGAGGAATCCAAATAAGACGAAAATCAATAAAAGCTTCCTTCAAATGAGAGAATAGGTCCAATTCAGGTTTGAAAGATGGCCAGTCGTCGGGCTCTTCGATCATCTTAATTAAATCCGCACAATTCGTCTCGAAAGTAGTAGGTGGAGATCTTCGTTCTCTTAGGCAATCCATAGCCCAAAGCAATCCGTCCATCTCAGCATGGAGAGCGGATAGACTGCGTCGGTAAGCTGTCGCTCCTTCACTAAGCACTCTCCTGTTATCACTCAGACACCACCCAAGGCCACAAATTTGCCCATGATCGATCCAAGAAGCATCAATTTGACAAATTGTCCTTTGGGGGGGCTAAGGTGGGTAAGCTAGTGTCTCGGTGGGGAGTATCTCCGTCTTCCATATCTTCATCTTCTTCCTTTTGGTTAGCTAATCTCCAATTTTCGTCTTCGAGAGTAGCTAATTGGAGGGTATCTAAGGCAGAGACATCTTTCCCATTGAAAGCTTTGTCATTTCTTGCCTTTCAGATGTACTAAAGAAAACAGGGAAAGAAGTCCCGCTTGGGTGTAGTCATACCTACCCCTTCTGTTTTCCTAAGAAGGAAATCCATATTGCAATACAAAGATGTACTCGGGAAGCAACCCGAAATGGAAACACTAAAAATTCTTATCTTGGGAATTTATGGTTATTTGGTGGATAGAAGACCAAAAAATTGAGGGATTTTTTAAAATACTAGACTTTTGCTTCTTTGTAAAATTATTATGATTTGATGGGTAATAGTCAATAAAATGAAAAATTTGGTAGAATGCTAGAATTTTATATTTTAAGAAGTTATATTAATTTGGTGGATAATAACCCACAAAAATTAAGAGATTTTGTAAAACGTTAGAATTTATTATTTTTAAAACTGTTGATTTAGTGGATAATATCCAATAAAACTGAAAGTTTTAATAAGACACAAATTTTTTTATTATGAAAAATTATGTTAATTAGTGGATAATAATCTATAAAATTAATGTTTTTGTAAAATATTCTAATTTTAGAAATATATTTGATTTGCTGGATAATAATCTACCAAAATTAAGAAAATTTTGTAAAATTCTAGTTCTCTGGATGTATAGTCCATCAAAACAAAGTTTTGTTTACTCGAGTTTTATCCGTCGAGTTAGTTGTGAAGATATTTTTTTGTATCGATGGACTTAATTTTCTTTTTCAATTGTAGTTTAAGTGTTAGATAGATAAGACCGAAGAGGCTTTGAGCTTCTCGGTTCCGCAAGATCCATTAATACTGGGCCTTATTTTCAAATACAAAGCCCATTTACCTTATCTTCACATTCTAACACCGGCGCGTGGAGTGCGTGTGTGTCCGGTTAAACTAAAAACTCAGAAGTGATAACCTTTTAGAAGGAAAATAGCACTAAAACCCCTTCAAAATCAGCCTACATGAGATGAGAGAGCTCGACTTTTCTCTCAGATAATCGAAAAACCCTCTTTGCTACAGAATTCTCTTGGTAAAACAAAATAAGGTTCGTCTTTTTTCTTCTCAAATTCGAGTGAAGCGTTTTTAGGATATGATTGTTATGGAAATTCTGTTGGATAAGGCATTTCTTATCTGGGTTTAATGGTGCTTGTTCGTACTGATTTAGTGCATAATTGAATCGAATGATTTGCATCATGTGATTGATTAACGTAAATTATACAGTGAGAAGTAGAGAGTGTAAATGGCGTCAATATCAACCACCACATGGCTCTACCGAGGTTTCATCAGTTCTGTTTCCTTTATCCACTTTTCATGTTCCCATATTGAATTCTTATTCCAAGTATTTTCTTCTTCCGTAGATAAAGTTTGCACAGTGAGTGGAAAGCTCGGTTACTGTAGTTTGCAGGTTCGTTCGTTAAACATTATATATTTGCAGACAAAATGTCGAAGTCTTAACCTATCTATGTTTCAAGATGTAAAATTGGTATAAGAGTTGTTTATACTTGTAGAGGCCGGTTAATTGCGGATTTCCAGTCAAGACATTACATGTGGGGATTACTTCTAGGGAGCGTTCATTGCGACATTGTATCAAATGCGAGAAAGATAATGAAGATGATGATGCAAGTGAAGGCTCTAAGAAGAGTGAAGACGGTTATGAGTATGTGTCTGTTGAGAGAGCTCCTTACTATAGTTATATGGATTCAACTTCTGGGAAACTCGAGCCAGCATCTGGGGCCAGGGCTAGTATTCCAGGTGAGGACTATTGGCCTGAAGGAACTTCGAGCCGGGTTAGAGCTGCAAGGGCTCCTAAACCAGCTGGTGAGTCTTCGAGTTTCCCTTCATATGGAAAAAACCCTGGAAGTCGGAGAAAGAAGAATAGGAAAGCAACTGAGGAAAATGTAACCGTTGAGTGTAATGATGAAGTATCGGATTCTGAGGATAGCTCTGAAGAAGAGGAAAATGACTCCTCGAACGGGTTTGTTGTCTATAACAATAAATTTGAGGGAGAAGATGAGGAAAAGAGTGGTTTTGAGTTAGATAAAAAGCTCGGACGACCACATCCTTTCATTGATCCCACGAAAAAGAAAGAAATAGAAAAGACAATGACGAGTGATGAATCGTGGTGGAACTGGAGAAAACCAGAAAAAGAACAATGGTCAAGATGGCAAAGAAGACGTCCTGATGTTGAAACGGTCAGTCATCACCATTGATTTCAGGTTTGATCATGTGCGCTTTTCCCTAATGTTTGATCCATTATGCTATGTTGTTGTTGCAGGTTTTTCTCAAGGCAATGGCCGAAACAGGGCAAGTTAAGCTCTATGGGGAAGAACCCACCCTCACAGAAACTTCTCTTTATAGAGCAAGAAGGCATCTCTTCAAGGAAGAGAGGTATCTTACTCAAACCGACTTTCTAGTTAAAAAGAGAACACTGTTTTGTTAGTTTCTTTGACTTTCTTGGAATTTTTCAGGCTACAAGCTGAGCGAGATAGATTAGAGAAAGAAGGTCCAATGGCTTTTTATTCTGAATGGGTAAAAGCATGGAAGAGAGACACATCACGAGAAGCTGTACAGAAACATTTTGAAGAGACGGGTGAAGATGAAAACACACAACTGCTTGAGATGTTTTCTTACCAAACAGATCGAGAATACAGGATAATGATGGGTACTGATATTAGGATCAAGAGAGATCCTTTGGCAATGCGGATGAGGGAGGATCAAATTAAGCAAAGTATGCAACTTTAACTGTTATATACTAAGTCATCATGGATATTGGATTGTTCTATTAACTCTCTCGGTTTCTTGCAGTATGGGGTGGGGATCCAGTTTACCCTACAATTAACTACATTCAAGATCCAAATGCGGTTATTGATTTCAGAGGACCAGACTTTCACGAGCCGACACCAAATATGCTCTCTTATCTAAAAGAGGTTAAGTCTACTTTGCTCAAAATACTTCTCCCTTTCTTTCTTGGTCTGATTGTTTTCTCTGTTTCGATTTGACCAGAATGGCAAAGTCATCTCAAGAGAGATGCATGAAACACTACTTGCAAAAGAGAAAACCGAGCAGATTGAGGTAAAATGACCAATCTTTCATTCTCTTTGGCACAACTCTCATTGAGAGATTCCAAGGTCTTTATGATTTGTTTGATAAATTGTATGAATGCAGGTTCCTGACATTGATGATGCAATGGCACAAGCTGTTGATATTGGCGAAAACGATGTGAGTATCCTCTTCTTGTTCATCATTCTTTTAGATGCTATCATGATCTGAGACATCTATGGATCTTTTGACAGGACGAGGAAGATGAAGCAGAAGTGGAAAAAGACGAGAAAGTGTCGAGGAACTGGAGTGTCTTGAAGAGTACCCCTGAGCTTCGCAACAGCAAGGTAAAAGCTACATTCAACACTTGATCCCTCATATATAGGTGTTTGTGTGTTGATGTTATGTGTTTGGTTTTTGAAACAGCCTAAACCAAAAAAGGAAGGTAGGATGTCTCTGGACGATGCTGTGGATGATTCGGAGAACTTGACCGATTTTCTCATGGATTTTGAAGAGGAAGCTGATCCATAACCGGTTTTTGTGTTCCTTTCCGGTTCAGTGTAAAAGACCTTTATTAGTGACTTCAGATAACATTTTCACTCCCTTGTCAGTGACTCAGACAAAATCGTATAACCGAAATTCATCTTCACTAGAATTCATTTTCTATTCCAAAATTGTATAAATGTTTTGATTTGGCCTATAGCATTGAGAGAACCCAATAAAATGAAATTATAAGCATTCCAATTAAACCGATATTTCTGAAATAACCGATAGGTTTTAAACCGAAATTTCTGAAATAACCGATAGTTTTTTAACGGAAATCACGGAAAATATAAAACCGAAGTTCAAACGTAACGATTGATAAGAAATTGAATAGCGAAGCAACAATGATCATTACCGGAGCTTGCGACTTCTCTTCTTCATCAGTCTCCGTCGTCGCCTCTTCTTCCTCCGCCACCGCCACGTACTTCTCCATTTTCTCTCTCTCCACTTACCCCAATGTCATTCCCACTCTTCCTCCGGTCCACTCCTCCAATTCCCTTATCCGTCATCGCAGCAGCAGCAGTTCACATCGTTTTCTTCGGCGTCTCTCCTTCAGTCGGAACGACAGCCCATTCTCATCCCAGTCTTCTACTTATTCATTCACGTCTAATCCTACAGTTCAACGGAGTCGGACTTTCGTCGAACAGCTTGTAGGCGTTACGGAATTCGCAGAGGGAAGTAGCGATTTCGGGAATGTGGAGTCAGCTAGGAACGACGTGAGGAATCTTACGGCTCGTAGAGTTGAAACGGAAGTGGAAGTGAGGGAATTGGAAGACTTACCGGAGGAATGGCGACGATCGAAGCTAGCGTGGCTGTGTAAAGAAGTTCCGTCGCACAAGTCCGTGACACTTGTGAGACTCTTAAATGCACAGAAGAAATGGGTTCGTCAAGAAGATGCTACTTATATAGCTGTTCATTGTATGCGGATTCGTGAGAACGAAACAGGATTCAGGGTAATGTCTTTAAACAAACTCATAGATTTTTGTTTAGAAGATTATCGCTCTGAAATGGCTTGTTGATGATTGGTTTTTGAAAAATGAGTTGGCTAATTTGTGTTCATCTTTTAGGTATATAGATGGATGACACAGCAGAATTGGTACCGGTTTGATTTTGGATTAGCCACAAAGTTAGCTGATTTCTTAGGTAAAGAACGGAAATTTACGAAATGCCGGGAAGTATTCGATGACATTTTGAATCAAGGACGTGTTCCAAGTGAATCTACGTTTCATATTCTTGTTGTTGCTTATCTAAGTAGCTCAACCGAAGGTTGCCTCGAAGAAGCGTCTAGTGTTTACAACAGAATGGTTCAACTTGGAGGTTATAAACCGCGTCTTAGTCTGCATAATTCTTTATTTAGAGCTCTGGTTAGCAGCCATGGATGGTCTTTGAATGATCGCCTTAAGCAAGCCGAGGTTATATTCCACAATGTTGTAACAACCGGGCTTGAGGTACATAAGGATATATACAGTGGATTAATTTGGCTACATAGTTGCCAAGATGAAGTTGACAAAGAGAGGGTAAACTCTCTGAGAGAAGAGATGAAGGAGGCGGGTTTTCAGGAGAGTAAAGAAGTTGTGGTCTCGTTACTGAGAGCATATGCGAAGGTAGGAGTCGTCGAAGAAGTTGAGAAGACATGGCTTGAATTGCTTGGTTTGGATTGTGGTATACCTTCTCAGGCATTTGTTTACAAAATGGAAGCTTATTCAAAAGTTGGCGATTTTGCAAAAGTTTTGGAGATGTTTAGGGAGATGGAGAAGCATCTAGGTGGTTCAACTGTTTCTGGATACCACAAAATCATTGAGGTTGTATGTAAAAATCAGCAAGTGGAATTGGCGGAATCTCTCTTGAAAGAGTTTGTAGAAAGCGGGAAGAAGCAGCTTCTACCGTCATACATTGAGTTGATCAAGATGTACTCCGATTTGGGTTTACCTGAGAAGTTGGAGATGGCTTTTGTTGAGTGCTTGGAGAAATGTCAACCTAGCCAGACTGTATATAACATATACTTGGATTCATTGGTTAAGATCGGCGACCTTAAGAAAGCTGAGGATGTTTTCGATGAAATGAAAAACAATGGGACAGTCAATGTGAATGCTAGATCCTGCAACACCCTTTTAAAGGGGTACATAGATTCTGGAAATAATGTGAAGGCAGAGAAGATATATGAACTGATGAGCTTGAAGAAATATGAAATCGAACAATTGCTTATGGAAAAGGTTGATTACCAAAAACGTTTGATGAGAAAAGAAGTGAAGAGACCGTTGAGTATGAAGCTAAGCAAAGAACAGCGAGAGGTATTGGTGGGTTTGTTGTTAGGTGGTTTGCAAATCGAATCAGATAAAGAGAGGAAGGGCCACAAGATCATATTTGAATTCAGAGAGAAGTCTCAGTCTCATATGATTCTAAGCCAACACATACATGACCAGTTCCGTGAGTGGTTGTCTACTCCCAGTGATTTACAAGAAGCTACACCGTTCAAATTCTCCTCCATTTCCCACTCTTACTTTGGCTTTTACGCTGATCAATTCTGGCCAAAGGGCCGACCTGATATTCCAAAACTGATTCATAGGTGGCTCTCACCACACTCACTTGCTTATTGGTATATGCACAGTGGCTATAGAACATCATCAGGAGACATTATCCTGAGATTGAAAGGAAGTCTAGAAGGTGTTGAGAAGGTAGTGAAGGCTCTGAGAGTGAAATCTATTGAATGTAGAGTTAAGAAGAAGGGAAAAGTGTTCTGGATCGGACTTCAGGGAACAAACTCGGCTTCGTTTTGGAAACTAATAGAGCCTTACGTGATTGAAGACTTGAAAGATCATTCGGATCCTGTTTCTGGATCAATGGAAAATGATGAATAAGAACAAATTCTGGTCACAGAGACGATAGCATTGTCTGATTCAAATTAGGTTGTAATTAGTTGCATATTAGTGTGTTTTGTCATTAAGAATCAGTGTAAAATAATGTAATGATTTGTTCTTGAAATTGTGTTGCTTCTAAAAATTGTGAACTCAAGTCTTTTCTCTTCATATAAATGTTGCAGGTGACTCATTGGAAAGCAGAGACGGCTTGTCTATAAACTGTAGAAAGATTTGGCCGAGAAGGTGGCAAAAAATGGATGCTACAGCGAGCTGCGGTTCAAGGCTGGGGCACTCGATTCAATGGCTCGAGTGTTCAGGGTTGATTGAGTTTCAGTTGCACCAAACTTGGAATATAAGAAGAGCACACAATATAGCTACAATCCAAATGATTCTTCAGACCTTCTCCAATGTCAACATATTTGATGAATCTATCTTCTCCAATGATGCAAAGCCTTCGGTCATACTTTTGGTGTGCCCTTTTTCGGGAAATAGCTGCAACTTTCTTCTCCTCATCTATGAAGAAACTATTACTGGTTCTTCCAAAGTAATGTAGAAAAAATCAACCAGCACATGATTTGACTCCACTTGGAAAAACATGCTCCAGGATACTGCATTGGGCCCAATCTTAGTCGAAATCCAAATCTTTATTCCCATCTGGTAATGTTTATACAGTAGAATTAGTTTCTCATCTCTAACGCAAGACACAGTCACATCATCAAGACATGGCAGAGGCAGACGCGGTCCAAATCTCTCCGCTGTGTTTAAATCAAATGATCTTCCTTTCGTCCGAAAAAGTAAGTATTTCCTTACAAAGAAACACTCGTACTGTAAAACGGCTCTTCCCCGTCCGGACTCACATCAACAACCTTCATGCATTTGAGGAAAAACTGTAGACTTCAATTTGGTATTTTGCTTCCCCTGGACCATCAGTAAATTCCAAGATCTTGTGGCTAGTGGTTACGGATGTTATTGTTGTCTTCATATCCGAGACCATAACAGTGATATATCACGGTACCGTTTCTAGTAGTGAGCGGGCTAGAGCATAACAAGTTGTATCACTCTCTCTTTTTTCCATCTATGTTGTTTTAAAATGAAAAGCACAACTTATTCAACATTTCTTAGTATTTCTTGTAACAAAATTTGTCAAGAACAAAATCATACAAATGGAATGAAATTGAAACCTTCTTCTCAGGTTGTGAAGATGTTTGGTGTAAGAGACAGACTATTTTATCCTCACTTGCTTCTGGTGATGACTCTGTGGGTCAAGTCAATAAGTGCCCGCCTCGATCTTTTGACATCTTCATCGTCTGTTTCAGGTAGAGAACCAATTGCTGCTGCTGCCAGATTCGCATGTTCCACAGCTAACTCTCTTGTCCTTTGTATTCCTTTACTCTTCCCAAGATACTCTAAAGCCTGATATTGTTTACAAGGAATTATAGTATAAGAGTCTTTAAAGACGTATTAGAGATTGTTTCTTTCGAACTTACAATGTTAACATTCGTTGGATTGTCTTCAAGTTGATCAACAACTTTGCGTAGTTGAGGAAACTCCTCCATGGCAAACAGGATTGGAGCTGTTATGATTCCATGACTGATATCTGATAAAGATCCCTTCCCGAGAGAAGCAGATGTGCCCGTGAAATCAAGAACGTCGTCTATTAATTGGAATGCTAAACCCTGCAAAAGAGAAACTAAATTAAAGATTTGGAAGAAAAGTTAGTTGCAATGGAGCCAACATTTTCTGAAGATGATAACGAACCAGATTCTTCCCATATTCAAAAGCTAACATGGCAACTTCTGCTGTTTGTCCAGCGAGAAGGGCAATCGCTTTGCAGCTGTTAGATATTAGCGACGCTGTCTTATAATATGTCTTTTGCATGTAGTGGTCCATACTGCAGCCATGAGAAAAGTAATCAAATTAATATAGTGTCCACCATTTACTAAAGCCTATGTAATCTGGTTGACTTGGAAAAGTCTACCCTCGTTTTGATTCTCAAATTGACAGCATATAGTTGACTGTAGAAGAATTTGTTTACCTATGACGCTGATCGGTTGTACTAGTCATTTGCATGGTTTCACCAGTAACAAGATGCTCTACAACAGTTGCAAGTAATATTACAACCTACAAAAGAGAAAATGCAGATGTATGACTTCAATGAAGTGGTAGTTCATTCTTCGGACTGATCTAATTGGTTATAAATAAGCGAGTTCTAGAGCAACTTTGCAAAAGAATGAGGTGAAAGTTTCTTGGTTTATTACCTCTGTGTTCCTTAGAGAAGCTAGAGCCACACAAGCCCGAGAGAGCAAAAAGTCTCCAGCTAATACCGAAATCTACAACGTAAAATGGTGATCTTAGTATCTAATTGCAGCACAATCCCCATAACGAAAGATTAAGCATGTCTTTAGACAGAAGATACTGTCGAGTGAGTACCTTGTTACCCATTACAAAGTTTAAGGAACCAACACCACGTCTTGTCTCAGCATCATCCAAGACATCATCGTGCAGGAGGCTTGCAACCTACAATAACCGAAACATTACTAATAGAAAATATTGGATCTTGATTTTTAAGGAATGCTAAGAGTAAACCTATAGTTACTGACATGTATCATTTCAGTGATTTCAGCAATACCCCGTTGCTTTGCACGTAACTCTGATGTGACTGTATCTGCTGATTCACCAACCAATGCTTCTGGTATGCGTGCATTTAGAGCTGTCGCCATCAACAGCAAAATCTACAAACATGAAACCAGACCTGTTACGATACCGAGTGAAATAATGATTCAGAACATGAAGACATGATATGGAAACATAAAAGAGATGATAGTGATTACAGTTGGACGAAATTGTTTTCCTTCCACACCCCTTTGGAAGAAGTACTTCGCAGCAGAGGCAAGCTTCGGAACTGGAACCTGAACAGCAGAATACATATAGGGAAAAAGCTAATATTAGCTTGAGAACATCAAATTCAGAAGCAAACTTGTTTTTGTCGTACCAAAAACAAATAAACAGAAGAGAAGGCCGCTTACATTGGAAATAACCATGTCTCTCAATTTACTACTAAGAAGTGATAGCTCATCGGCAACAAGCGAAAACGGGTCAAGCTCCTCCTAAGAAAGGTCAATCTTACTCTTTCAGCATTCCGAAAAGAAAAGCAATTAGAAAGTTTCAGCAATAACTCGCTGTTTAAGAAACAATGAGATTGAATTAACTCAATAACAGTTTGGTTTTGACTGGGTTTTATTATACAAGTGGAGCAAATAAGCAATGTAAGCAATACAAGTATATGTGAATGTTTAACAACAGAGGATCATAGTTAAGGACATGATGATGATTCAAAGGATGAAGTGTAAATATGGGAGCTAAGTACGAACCTCAACTAACGAGCTGCTCTGGTGATAGAACTGATGACTAGATCCACCAAAAACCGGATTTTTCATTGTATATGTTCCTCTGCAAACGTACCCCTACTAAAACATCACAAAGAATATAACACATTGATTAGGTCACCAATTCTACACAACACATGAAATCTTAAACTAATCCGTTGCAACTACTTTCTTTCCTCTCTCTCTCTCTCACGGACACATACACACAGAAGTAAAACAGCCCTGAATGATGTAATCCAAATAGGAACCATGGAAAAGTCTTTTTCTGTGCTACATTATTAGAAACTAGAAAGAGGTAACTACTTTGGCTGATTACTCCAATCTCCAATTCCAGCAATTACATGAAAGACGAAAAGGGGAAATTTCAATTCCAACCATCACCCTAGATAATTATTTGGAAAATAGAAACGAAAACTTTATTCAATTTATATTTCCATGGAAATGATTGGAGATAAAAAGGGATATCTTAACAGATCATAGACATTTTTATGTGTTGCAGAGTAAAAACTCGAACTTTGGAGTACTATTCGCAGCAATTAAAAAATAAAACCCATTCAATCAATTTCTTCAGAGAACTCAAAATCAAAAACCCTAATCAAGTATTTCTTGTCACTTAATGAGAAACAGGAGGAATAGAAAAAAAATGAAGAAATTACCTTGTGTATAGAGTCGGAGGAAGAAGTGTGACCCTCATCGGGGAGGATTGCGAGTCGATTAGAGGCAAGAGATGAAGAGCAGCCATAGAAGCTGCGTTTTCTCAAAAACTTGGAAGCAATCCGAGAAACACCCCTCGAAAATAACATTTTCTTTTTAAAAAACGAATCCAAAAAGAGAAAAAGAAACGAAGTCCTGTTCGGTTGCTTCAGTGATTTGTGAATCTGAATAGAAACCACGTCGAGTAAGCAGCCGACTTAGCGAAGAAGAACCTCAGCCATGAAAATGGAAATTACTAAATATTTTTTATATTTACTTTTCAACGGAAAAAAAAAAACATAGTACGAAAATTCAACCAATCCGGTTATACCAGTCCAAATTTTAACCAAAATTGAACCGAACCGAAAATTCATTTTGCTTTTGTGATTGGTAGTTTTTTACAGAGAGACATGGAAAAATGTCAGATACATAAGCTATGAACACAAGCATTAACACACAGTAACATTCTCAACTCTACAAATACATATTACACATTTGCCACTGAAGAAGGCTTTGTGAGCAAGAGCAATCGCTCGAACTCTTCATCAGTGCTCTTAAGCATCAACGACAATGGCAATTCTAAACCTCTCTCCATCGATTCTATATGTCTTGGTTTTATCCTTTTCTCTAGACTGAACGCGAAATACTGAGGAAACTCCTTTAGATTCTCCAGTTTACCTTTGATTCCGGATATGAAGTAATCGAGTTTTGGTTTGAAGTTGTTCTCTATGCTGAATGTGAATAGAGCTGGACATCTAAGGATCATTCCAATTGCTTCTGATCTTGAGAATCCTATACTCTCCAAGAATCTGACAGAGATATATGTAAAGTTTAAAGCATCCGGTTAGCAGTAAATTGATGATATCTGATCTTTAAATGTTACCTAAGCTTTGGGATGAGAGTGTGTTCAACACTAGACACCAACAAGATAGGATCTTGGTAAGCAAGAGCGTCAAGATCCTTGAAACCAAGTCTCTGCAAGTAGAAAAGTGCAGGCTTAAGCTGATCTTCTACACTGCTAATCAGGAGTCTTGGACATTTCTTGATGACTCTTCTGAATGCATTCTCAGGGACATTGAGATCACTCGACAGGAACATGAAAACAGGGTTGAGTTCTGTTCTGATGTTTGAAGTGAGGATTTGAGGACACATCCCCAAGATTCTTGGGAGGTCATTTGGGTAGATTCCTTTTGACTGGAGGAAATGGAGGACGGATTCGATGGAGTCAAGAGTGGCTGAGGAGAGACATGGGTTGAGTGAGAGGACTTTGCCTGAATCAATTCCCATGAGCTCGAGACAGAGGATCTTCTCTTTCATCTGGAGAGTTATGGCTTGATCAGCTACTGAAAAGAGAGGGTGGCTATGGAGAGTGGTTTTGATGATCGAGGGTTTAGTAGATAAGATTGTGGATTGAGATTGTTGTGGACATGAAGGTTTCTTTGGGGAAATGTAGAGAGACGAGCTCAGTGCTGCAGACATGGTGGAAAGTTAGTAGAGAGATAGAGAGAGAGATGCTATGGCCTTTTGGTGGAAGAAGAATGAGAAGGTAAGGTGGGTAATAGCCACGTGGAACTATTTTGTGCTGTGATTGGTGAGATTAGATTACAAAAGTGTTTCAGTTTCTCTGGTTTGGATAATCCGAAAAAGACATCCTAACACGTGGCACTCCTTGTACAATGATTGGTTCATTTGAGATAACGAATACAGAAGTGTTTGTCTTCAGTGTTTAAATCGTTTGATTCTCTACATGACTAGATTCATCTCTTTTTTTTCAATGGTCAAAAGCTTCAGGGAGTCATATCCCAGAGTTACAACCTAAACGATTACCTAACACGGCGGATACAAATACATTCCAAAAACCTAAGACCACTATAATATCTATTATAAAAATCAGACATACACCGCTGGTTAAGGTGACTACAATCTTTGTTATCGAAATCGGAGATGCACCGCAAGCATGAACCCACACCAGACAAGTTAAAAGGAAACAACAAGAAGGACAAGACAAACAAAAGATAAACGAAACACAACCAAATCCAAAGAAAAAGACCTAGGGACTAACTCTGAAGAAGATGCAAGAAATGTTGGAATTAAAGGTTGAAAAGATAACTCAATGCTACTTATTAGAAGACTTTGAACGACTAAAGTTGAGATTCTCCTTCAGCTTACACTGAGTACTAAGAGCCACTTAGACTAGATTCATCTAACAAGCCCCTATTACATTTATGGGGTGTTATTTTATTTTTTTATATTTAATTTCTATATATTTCAAAATCTACCGTTATTGAATGACGTATTTGAATACATCATCTATCTATTATATTAAAATATAATAAATCTACCACAAAAACACAAAAAGTCATAGTAGACTATTTCCTATGAATACTGCGCAAATATTTGGTTACAATAATATTATTTCTCTACAATAATACATCACATTTAAAATAAAATATCTCTAGAGAAATATTATTTTATTTAATGTTTTAAGATTTAATAATTTTACAATATTATTTTCTTACAACAAAATATAAATCACGTTATTTAAATAATATTTAAAAACCATTAAATTTTTAAAAGCATAAATTATTTGTTAACAACTTCGCAATAGATTGAACTTATCTATATTAAATAAAAAAATATTTAAAAATCTATGATTTATTGCATTATAAATTTCACCATTCTAACCATATTTTTAAAATTAATATCAATGTTAACAATATTTTAAAACTAATATCAATCTTAAAAATGCTGTAGTCAGTTAGATATTAGTCAATATTCTCATATAATTTTTCAAATCAAAACATAAATAATATATAACTTGGGAGATATATATTATCATATTTTATAATTTAAAGGATTAATTATAAATTTTAATTTCAAATAAAATTATATGCGTTGAATGCGGTCTCAACTCTAGTAATAAATTGCTATTGGATTGATATTACTTGATGTATTTTGAAATACAATATATATACGACTGATATTTAATTCTTTAATTGATTAACATGGACACTTAACACTTTAAATTATAAAAATACTTTAAATTATTTTGAAATTAATATTGACCCTTAACACTAACACTTTAAATTATTTTTTATTTTGAAATTAATATTATCACTTAACACATTAAATTATAAAAACATGATAATATATAGTTTAAGTATATATTATTTATGGTTTGTTTTGAAAAATATATGTGGATATTGACTAACATATAATTAGTTAAATATTGTTAATATTGATATTAGTTTTAAATTATTGTTAGGATTGATTTTAATTATAAGAATTTTGATAAGATTGGTGAATCTTGTAATACAATAAATTTTATATTCTAAGTATTATTTATTTAATGTAGATAAAATTAACTTGTAATTAAAATTGTTAAATATAAATGATTTATTTTTTAAATTTATCTTGATATTTTTTTATTTGAAAATAAATTTATAGTTGGTAAATTTTTTAATGCAATAAATTTTCAATTTTTATATAATTTATATTTAATTGAGATAAATTCAAACTATTCTTAAAACTAATATTATTGTTTGGATTAATTTTAAATTATTGTATATATTAGTAGGGGTAGGTGTCGTGGAAGGGGGAAAGTAGAATGGTTAAACGGGATGAAGGGGGGTTTTTTTTTTCCAACATGTGGGTCACATATGGGGATCCCACTCCCAGAAACCGCATGTAGGCGGTGCGGGTCGAACACACGACCGAGTATCAGGCTCAACACCAGTGAAACCACTGGACTATGAGAGCTTATGCGATGAAGGGGGGTTTTCAAGTGAGGTTTAAAGAATTTGTTCGGTTATCCCCTATATATTAATTTAGAAGCATCTTTAAAGAATAACCTTTTTCTAACGTGTTATTTACATGTATGTCATGATGATGTGCCATTACATTAGAGCTTCTAAAATCAATATAAAATAGGAATTAATTTACTAGAGAAATTACATATAATGCCATTGTAACA
>OVAU01000350.1:0-22057 GCA_900406315.1 Biscutella laevigata subsp. laevigata | reverse complement strand
ACCTGGAAATGCAATATGTATGCAAATGCAGTCCTAAAGGATTCTAAAACGCTGGAAAATCTACAAAACCGGGGGAAGGACGAGATTAAAATACTGACCAAAACCGAACATATCAGGCATTTCTCGCCCGGAAGGTGTTCGATGAAATGCCCGAATGAGTTAAACTTGTGCTATTTGAAGCCTTTCCAAGAGATTGTGTTAGGATCATATAGTAGTTGTATGGACTAGAGTTTATTGCTTGCTAATTCTTGCATTTGGGCACGTGAATGTTACTTGTATGCTTTAGTAAAGGGTATTCACCAAGGGATTGGGTTTATCTAAATCGAATAATTCCTAGACTAAGGATAAGCATCTAGATGTTGTTATTGAGTAGTATGTGTAAGAAGTATACCACCCGAATCGATAACCTAAGCCCACTCGCTTAATTTCTCTTTGTTTTCCTCTTTAGTCGATTTCGTTGACTTTTGGTTGACCTCACAATTTAGTATTTCGAAATAGGATTGTTAGTGACAAGCAACTTCTATTATTTATCTAGACTTGGTATCTCTCTCCATAGGATTAGTGTGTGATCAAAACTCCGAGATTTGTTCAATATTTCCCCGGATACTTATATCCAACCCTCTATTTTATTCGACTATAATTAGATATTAATCTTCTTCTTAATCTAATAAGGAGAAGGCGAAATATCTCTTTATCACATTTCTTGAACGATTATAGTTGGCATCTCCTTTGTCCTTGGTATGGTGAAGAAAATTCTGATTTAATTGTTTATATCTGAGTTCTCAAAGGTCCAAAGTATTCTTTTTGCATGCTTAGATCGATGATCGGTTTCGTTCATAAGTCTGATGGTAAAAGATGCCATCTCCACATTGAAAAAGCAAATCAATGACACTTCGTCAATATGTATTGCTGTTTTCAGATTTAAAGATATATTTGCTTTTATGTTCAACTCTGGCCTTCTCCGACTTCGGAACTTGGCCAACTTCTGGAAAACATATGCTAGAAAAGAATTTTTTGAAATCGAATTTTTTTCTCAAAAGCATAAAATCATGTTTTTCTGAATAAAAAAAAGAATCCCAAATTTTCAAGAAAAACAAGGAGTTGCGGATTTGGAAAGAAAATGGAATCTAAGTTTTTCGAGAAAAACGTGGAATCTCGGAGTTTTGGGAAAAACTCCTAATCCTGGATTTTCGGGAAAAACATAAAATTCCAGGTTTTTGGAAAAAGCACAAAATTCCGGGTTTTCACGAAAAACGTAAAATTCCGGATTTTCGGGAAACACTCGAAATTCCGGATTTCCAGGAAAAAGCAGAATTATGGATTTCAAGGAAAAACGCGGAATTCCGGATTTTCGAAAAAAAACACGGAATTCCGGATTTTTTGGAAAAACGCGGAATTCCTGATTTTCGGGGAAAATGCGAAATTCAAGATTTCTCGAAATTCAGATTCAAGGTTTTCCCGAAATAAATCCGGGATTCTGCGTTTTCGCATTTTTCCCAAAAAACCAGCATTTCACATTTTCCCGAAAAACCGGAATCTCTCATTTTTCCGAAAAATCGAAATTCTATTTTTTTTTCCCGAATATACAAACTTTTATTGAGATGTTGGATGTAGATTCAAAAACGAACAACATCTTGATATAAAATCTAGATGTTAGATGCAAATACTAGATGCAAATACAAAAGCGAACAACATCTAAATGTTGGATGTAGATGAAGATGTTGGATGAGGAAACAAAACCTAGGTATTTGAGTGTTAATCTAGTGAAGAAGTGGAGGAAACAAACAGGACCTATGTATTATTCCCATATAATACGTTTGACTTTTGTCAATTGAAAATTTGTTTGGTTTTATATACCACGTTATCACCTACGTATATTAAATAAACATTTATTGGAAAATATCTTGACAATTATTTTTTAAGTTTTATAGTTTTAAAAGAGAATTTTTTTTTTCAAAATATCTAGATATTAATTGAACATATTAACATATAAGGCCACCATTTCCCCCAAAATACAACGCTCTCTTTTAGTGTTACAAAAGTTAGGGTTTTTTTATTCTCTTTTCGATAAAGATACAAACATACCGTATTGCGACCTTAGTGCATCGCAATTTGGTCTCACCTGTCTTGGAAATTATAAAAGAAAAATGTTTACCAAAAAAAAAATTATAAAAGAAAAACAAAGTAAGTGTTAAAATAACTTAACTCGAGTTAAACTATGGTGTAGATTTTGACATATTAACCCACAGGAAATTTTAGTTTTAACATAATAGTTCTATACAATAAACAAAAAAATTGATTCGTATGTTATTTAAATTATTTTATTACATTTTCTTTTAATTTTTTTTTAAATTGATTATATACATTACAAAATATAGATGTATCAAATAAATAAAATACAGTATTATATTTATTCAAAAAGTTAAAACACTAAATTGATATATTTTGTCATTGATCAACACAAACATTTAAATTAGTAATTAATTTTGAAGCACAAAGACAGAAACATTTTCTTTCTAGTGTACCAAGGCGAATACCAAATTAAAACCTTAATTATATTTCTTGACTATTTTCTCTTGCCTTATTTTTTAAGGTTTATAAGAAAAAAATTGTAAAGTTTCAGGAAAAATCTTTTCATGGAAATAGACCAAAATAACTAAATTTCTCCCTTAAATTATTTTCTTCCAATATAACTCTTTAATCAAAGTTCTTTTATTTCCTTAAAATTTATATAATAATATAACATACCTTTGTCATTATATCAATTCTAAATATTATAATGCAGATTCGAGTAGTATCACTAAAAAAATTCGAAAGGCATTAGTCATACATTGAACCACAAAAGAATTAGTATTTTCTTTATGAGTTATATTTCAGCTCATGATAATAACATATATATGATTTTTTCCTCTATTTTATTTGCTTGCCCTCTTCTTTTATTTTATCGGGTAATTGAAAATTGTGTCGAATCAAATCGATTAATTTTTTTGGTTATTTCTGAGAATTTTAGTTCTAGTTTGACTGAAACCGATCAAGAAATCGTAAATTTGTGTTCGAATATTGATTTAGTTTGATTTGATTCCTAGAAACAAAGTACATATTTTAATTATTCTAATCACTTGATAACCGAATTAACCGGTGTGATTCAACTATAACTGAATTATTTATAAGTTGTTGTATTCGTAAATCTGTCAAAACTTTCGATTGGCTCCGATGATTATTACTTACTAAAACATATTTGTTTTCTCGTCTACTTACTAAATATCTTTAAATTAAAAAAGAAAATTCTTCATCTTTTATATACTACGAATTTGCGCGGGTTTAGTTTCGTTAAAGAATTTTGATTAATTTGGTGAGACAATGTGTTTAATAGAAGAAAATTTTGCATTCTAGTACACATTTCCAAAATACAATTACATTATAAAACACTCGTAGGTATTGTTTCATTCTAACACACCTCTCCATTGTAAAATTACTTTTTACCCCTCATCCTTACACTAACTGCTCAAACCAAACTGAATTCTCTAGTTCATGAAAATTAAATTACCTAATTTGATTAATTCTTTTTAATCCCGGTTCTGAAATTTTTGTTCTCGATGCAAATCAACCTCTTTAATTACAGAACTCTTAGCTCCACACTTTCAAGAGTTCCGGCCCTGGCCTTTTGAACCTTCCACTCACGAATTCAAAATTTTCAAGAATAATCGGACTATTCTTCGTTTCTTCTCTTTTATCTTCTCTCTTCATTTCTTCTTTTAATCGTTCTCTTATTTTCTGTCACATCTTACCTCCTTTGCCTCTCCGTTTCGCGCAGACCGAGTGTCTGACTCGTCGTCGTTATCGAGTTTGGTCAGATTTTGCATTCTAGAACCGATGGTGTGTATGGCGACCGAAATCGGCGTCATTGAGCTTGGTTCGTCGGAAGTGATAAACCAAAGCTCAGATCTAGTGGATAAAGTTGATAATCTCTTTAATTTCAACAACGAAAATAGAGGTATGTCGATAAGTGAAAAGATGGGGAATTTGTTCGTGAAGAAACCACAAATCACAGAGGTTGATCGGGAGATTCTCACTCTTAAAACCCAGAGACACAAATCACGGAGGTCATTGAGCTTGGTTCGTCGGAAACAGAGGTTTTGTTTGATTTATTCGAGCCATTACAAAAACTCGACCAAGTTTCTAAGCTAAAATCTTTCTTCGGGACCCACATGGAGCTTCTGCTAAGGTATGACATACTTGTACTGTAAATCTCTATAAGTATTTCGTGAGGTTTTAGAATTTGTCCTAGAGCTTGTTTCGAATGTGTATTTTCTCAAAGTTTCTGGAACTAAAACCACGTTTGTGCAGTTTAGAAATCGTCCTATGACAAGTTCTGTGTTGCTTTATTGGAAATTTTCCGGCGTCTCTATACGAGAACTCGGTTTGAAATTTCCGAACCCGGTTCTGAATTGTGAAAATTCATATTACTGAACAGTGGTTACTATGATAATGGATATAACTGGTTATATATGCTAGTAATGTTTCCAAGTTCAAAATAGTGGCTTTACTATTGCATCTTATCTTTAACTCTCATCTTCTGGCTTTTTTGAGTAACTCTAAATTTCACCCATAACTGACCATTGGTCTTTATTGTTGAATCCAGTTTATGAATTAGGAACCTTTAGAATACTAACTCGTGGTTACCTTTGTCAATTGGTTTCTCTGTATGTCAAGACCAATAATGTTTCTAACCTGTTAATATGTGTTTCATTGTTAAAACATCTAATCTTTAACTGTTGGTTATCATGATAATGGGTATCTCTGTATGTATAAACTAGTCATGTTTCTAACTCTCAAATACTCGTTTCAATGTTATACAATCTTCAGCTCTGAAACAATGGCTTTAATGCTATCTAATTCACCTATAACTTGACCAAATGTCTTCTTTGTGTGTTTACAACAGACGAATGTTGCGAACGACATTATTATCAACGAAGTCCTAGATCCTAATGTTCACCTGACAAATGAAGCAAAGGTTAAGAAGCATCTAGCGTTATTATCAACGACATTACCTTACATCATGAAACAGTGCTGCATCTTGAAGCACACAGCTACCATTGAGCTAATACCTTTTGAGGTTGCACGAATAACTGAATTGTATCAGAACAAACGCAGCAGAGATTATGGCCCTGTTTACGGGGCATTACATGGTACCTATCCAAATGGGTTAACAACCAACATAGTAGTGCTACGCTATTCTAGATATTTTAGGTTCTATTTTGACCATAACCCAACGACGTACGGTTTCCATATTTTGTAGTGAAGTTATAGGTTCACCATTCTGATTGTACTACACGTCCGTTATGTGGTTATTGTTTTATTATCCCTCCGATTTTATCGCAGTCCTCTCTGTTTCTTTGATTGACATAATACAAGTTTGGTTTGGTATTCCGGCCATAGTATTGGTTGTGTATCCTTGGGGTGGCTAACAACAATTCAAGTATTGATCTTAATTGGAAAAAAAAATCCATCTAACAATTCAAGCTAAACTATAATTTAGCTAACCACGATTTAATAGTTTTGTGAAATACTATTTTATGTAGACTACGTAGACTATTATATTATTGTACTACAGGTGTCAACATAATAGATTATGTGCTTCGATAACTAATGTTAAGGAAGTTACCTTCTTAACCATTTATTACACAAGACAAACTATACTGGTCATTGCAAGTACAGAGGAAATGAAATTTAGAGTTCTATAATAATTCAGTTACAGGTTAAACTCTGCAAGTGGAACAAATCACTCACTTTGTTTAATATACAAAAATATTATCCACGAGTAGAACAAATCACCCACTCATGTTTAGTACTTAATTTGGTGGTTAGCTTTTTCTGAAACTATTAATGATGAATGTGCTACAATGATGTATGTAAGACAATTAATTTCTTTTAGACCTATTAATAGTTCCACTGTTAATAACTTCAACAGCGATAGCTGCCATGCCAATATTATCTGCCAATGCGATAACTGAAGGTGCTACGAACTTTAAATTAATATGTCTTCCTCTTACAAACGATTTCACGATAAAAGGGTTAGCCATCAATTCACTGTTATAACAGGACATAGACTATTTCGCCATAAAAGGGTTTAATCTATAACATTATATTCACGAGTCACACATTCAAAATTGTATCGCATTTGTCCTTTACATCTAGTTCAGCTCAAAAAAAGGGTTAACCATCAATTCACTGTTATAATTTTGAAATACAAACAAATATAACACACCATATACAACAAACCAAAAACACGTGCGAAATTATATCCTCTGTTACCACCACAAGAATATTGAATAAATATCAGATACACAGGATTGTGTTCAGGACAACAAAGTTTTTCAAAAACTGGATAATGGTTAGCAGTAGAACACATGTTTTTTGCTAACCTTAATAACAAAAAATCGCAGAAAACTCAGCTTCTCGAGATGACGATAAACACTTGAATCCCACAAATCCAAAACAAAAGAAAGCCCTATGTCCGGAAATCAAACATTTGGTTGACAAAGTTCATACCATTACACACACGATTATTTGAATAATAAAACAACAGAGACATTTCATTACCTATAACTTACGAGCATGAGTACATAATTGTTCAACAACTCTGGCACGGAATGTGTCACAGGCAACCATCATTACATTGACCTTATGCTGCAAAAGCCATTACGCCATTTGGCCAGATTGGTGGATTTCCCAACTCCATCAACTCCAACAAACACAATCATGTAAGGTTTCCTTTTTCTTTGGCAGCATGAACGTCTCTCAATATATCAATAGAGCTTCTTGGAGTCAATATACGAACCAAAGCATCCTCCATCGCTACATGAAATCATACGTTTCACCACATTAATATCTTGACATTGCAGAGTGAAATGTTTCAGCTACAAAAAAAAAACACAAAACATAAACTGCACCACCTGTATCTATTGCGAATTCATGTCTCGATTATAGATCTTTATGTCATTGTAAAGGTCAGTGATCCTCAGCTCTCCTTGAATTATGGTTAACCATCCTCAATCCAGCTTAACAAAGGAAAGAACAGAATTATGGTTACAAACAATAACAACACTTGTCAACTAATTTATACATTCTCAACCTCCAAAAGCAGATGATAAAAAAGAGAAAACCGCAAAAAATAGGAACGACGAAGAAGCTGCGAGTATTAATAACCTAAGCAGTCTCGATTGTGACCAGGCATGTGCCGGAGAGTCACCGCTAGGGTCAACTAAAGAGGTAGATCGTTACAGAATAATTTAGCAACCTACAAAACACTTGTATTACAATCAAATTACATAATAATTTTGTCAATTACCTCTTTAAATAACAGAGGCATACAAAAGAAACGATGAATCTCGTCGAACAAACCAATATTAGCATGCCACTCATCCGCTAACCACCAATTCAGTATTGCAAGTTACCAATTCAAATTTTCTTGATTTTACATGACCAGAGCTTCTATCAATCTTAATTTGATTTCCTTCATATGTTTCCTCGCAAACCCTGTTTCCACTCTCAACCTGTTTAAAGTAAAAAATCTTGTACCCAAATTTCTTATCCTCAACCAATTCACCCTTTTCTTCAATAACCCTAGAAAATCGTAACCTCCGACATTGAGGAACATGCTCCACGAGAGAATAAAATAAGATCCTCCAAAATCCAAAATCGTTTCCTCTGACATCAAATCAATTTGTAGCCTCCGACATCGAATCAATTCGTAGACATAAAGAAGACTAAGATGAAGAAGTCCTGGAATAGAACCACTGATGAAAATTCTGGATCCCAGATTTAAATCTCATTCGTGACCTAAAATAAAAAATGATGATTTCGTAAAAGAAGTAAGAAGCTGAAAAATAAAGAAGAGCAACAAATATAAATGGTTCTCGTTAAAGTCTAACAAATAATTAAAGAAGTTTAGTTTTTTTCAAAGGGGCAGAATGGTCCAAAAATCAGCAAAAACTTCTCAAATTTGACGAAAGGTGTTTCAAAGTGAAAGGTGTTTTCAAAGTGTTTTAAAGTATGATAAAAGTATGTAAAGTGTTTTAGAGTGAAAATCACTCTTAATAGAATGGTGAACCCGTTTAGAATGTTGAGGTACAACTCGTTTATAAGAATATACTTTTGAGATAGAGAGTGAGAGAGAATGAAAGTCAGACAAATGCCCATAAAAGCTAAGGCAATGGACGAACTTCCATTGATACATATTTTGAAATGGTGCCTGTTATAAAACGAAATGTATGTAAGGAGTGAGGAAACTTTAGTGAGAAAACCTCAAATTTTGAAGATTGTTGAGAAAATAGTTATTTGTTTGTGTTAAACGGTTTAGAGAGTTGCATTGCCATTTTTTTACCGGACCGAGCTTCACGTCTTCTCAGATTGAGGTAGTGATGAATCAAGCATTTTTGCTGTAATCGTTTTCTGCTCGGTTCCTTTCTTTGCAATTTCAACCTCTTGATATCATCATGTTGACCTTCTCTACATTATGGTCGTTGTCGGGATCATTATCTTGAACATGAGCCTAATTATACAAATTATGAGATATTGAAGATAAAACGGAAGTGACGATTGATGTCAAAACCAAAAAAATAGAATCTACAAACTCACCTCAGTTGCGGTACCATCAAAGTTTAGAAGGTTTCATGATGCTTTTCCAAATTCTCATGAAATCTAGGTTTTTGCAACAAGAAAAAGTCAGTAGATAAAACTGAAGTTTGCAACTATATAAATTACTAAAATCAGATACTCGACATGTTACAAGATAGACTCAAGGTTTCTTGAAGCCTCTAGAGTTGTGCTTCATGCTAGGATGACTAATGACTTGTAAACCGGTATGGGAATACAAAAGGGTGGATTGATGAATTTTAAATATGTTCCAAAGATTCGTAAAGTAAAAGGATTAACTTTAACCCTTCATATTAAAAAAAGATGGGAAGTGAGTGAGGTTGCTATATTTTCTTCCCAAACTTGCTACGGAAATAGAGGACATGACGTACCTGATTAGCCAAAGTAACAAGTAGATTCCAGTAGCCAGTATATCTTGAATAAATTTATAGTCTATTGAAACCTGTAATAAAGTGAAGTTGGTGAAACAGAGTATGTTACGGAATTTTGTGACGATGCAAAGTTGGGAAGAGCAAGAGAGGGACTGGAAACTTCGAGGGAAAATTTTTGCATCTCGAACACCTGGAGATTTACTAACAATCCTCTTCAGGGGAAGTGAAGCAACAAACACAGCTTAATACTCTGGAAGATCATGCCAAGGAGGAAATGGATATATGTTAGAGTTATACTTGACATTTCCAGAAACTGTAAAGAAATATGTAAGGTTGTCCCATCCTGATACTGCGAATTTTGTTATACATAAAGCGGAAGGATTCAAAAATGAATTATGAAATTGCAGCCGTAATGTCTGAGACTGGAATAAACTGATAAGACTTCCAAGGATCTGCCAAGTACTGATCTTGATCGTTTTTAGAGATGACCTACATAGCAATATCATAAACTATAAAGATCAATATAAAGAGTTTGAAAAGGCTAAGAAAAAAAGCTCTATATTTAAGTTGTTTGGGCTACCATGTCAAATAGGTACTCCTAAAGTTATATCTTTGGATCATACCAATCGATGATTTATATATTTAAAACCTAAATGCGGTACAGATATAAAAAACTAAAACCAAAGAAACAAGTTATAATCTATGTACCTCTTGGAGAAAATCTGCAACACCTCTACGTGGTGGGAGTCGGAAAAAGTCCACCACATCTTCTCGAGGACCTTGCGACACCATGTAACCTTATAATAGAAGAATTAAGTCATCAAAGAGATCAAATGTTTATGATGCAGGCTGAAGAAGTGCCATAAGAACAGTTCGATCCATGACATAGACGAAGTTTTTGATGCATTTCACAATCTGGAAAGTGGGGGAGCTATCAAGAACAGTACATATTCCATCCATAAACAACGTTTTTATTGGCCTTAAAGTCATTTATCCTGCTTTGTGCATGTCAGGTTTCTTGGCCCTATAATCAACGCTTTTGTTAGAAAATTCTAAAACGCAAGTGTGTAACCACTCAACAACAGAAAGCACTATAAATTTGTACCACAAACAATTTCTTCCGTCCTGATTGAATGTAGTCGTTGATTTGCCGTTCTTTTGTCATCAGGACCGAGTTCAGTTGCTCTACCCCTTATAACTATAGCTCGTCATGCATCTCCTTCATTTTCTGGTTGACTGCTTCCTTATCAGCATCCCCAAATGCTCCATCACTTGTAATTTGCCTTTAAGCTCTTCAATCTCCATTTCCAATGTCTGGTTGGCGTCTAGCTGCGTCTCAAGCTGAAGGATCTTGTTCAAAGCCTTTCTTTTTGCCACTGGAGTTTAAGAGGGAGAGTGTTCAGGGTTCATGGCCAAACACAAATGAGGAAGGCTTTATTTCCCTTTGATTCAGGTATTAACTTGTTATACAGCTACTGTATAATAAAACATACCTCAGGCTCCTCTACAAGTCTCGAGACGGTTTCCTCCGCCTTTTTCTGCTCATGAGAGGCTAACTGTAGGGATTTTTTCATAGCATCAGTCTACCAAAGTAACAAAACATAAATTGATCATTGGTAGCTTAGGAAATATAAAAGCATTCATATGCACATAATGATTTTTTCCCATATTTCCTGATCATGGATATTACCTTGTTCTTGTCTCCATGAAGCGCTGGTCTCTCCAGTTCAGTTAGTGCTTCCCTTGTGACCAATTCATCAGACCAATTAGGGGAATCTAGCACCTGACAATCCGCTTCATTGCTTAGCTTCTCTTTATCTCTAAGGATCCTCTGGATATTGTGGGGCTACGTATGTTGCATCTTCGTTGTTTCTGAGGAGATAAAGATATAACCAGTAGTCAGATAGGCTAACATAAGCTATATGATATATCAATCATAAGCATATCAGTGTTTCAGTAAATAGCAGCTGCATAAGTGATGTGCAATTTTTTTGGTCTGTGTAGGACTCTCTCAAGTAGAACTTAGGGACTGAAGGGCGGGGGAACAAGCATGGCATCACCAGGAAGTTGTTGCTCTAAATACTTTGCCAAAGCGAGATGATTAGGCCTCTGTTTAACACCTCTGCTTGCAGATCCTGTGGAAATCCCAGCAGCATGTGCATATAACTCTTTGTACGTGTAATATTGCTTTTCCTTGCTGGAACAAAATCGGCATCTCACCATTACGTGCACATCTTGTTCAATAAACCGAAGACTAGTGTAGTGTTAATTAGAGAGAATGAGAGATGAAGAGACGTACTGGGTACAAAGAGACGAGGGAGAAAAGAAGGAAAAGGTCGACACGGCGGAGCAATCGAAGGAAGGGGAACATAGTATCCTGAAATCGGTTAGACCCAAGGATAGTACAGATTATACCAATCGAAGGAAGGAGCAACGTATCATCGCTACATCGAGAACCCAAGATGAGAAGGTTGGATGAGAAATATGAACTAAATTAGAAGAAGTCGGTTTTGAGATGTCAATTGAAATTGGTTTGGTTTGATAGACAGAGGAGGATACGTGTCATGACATGAATGAGTCCTTCCTCCTATTATAATATAGATCAAATATAAAAACGGACACGATCAAATAAGTCATCATCTTTTTGTGCAAAAACCTTGACCGACATAAAGTTGGATAAGGCCACGATAATCAATTTATTTATTCAATATTTTAAGTTTTATATAAATTTAGTAAGCGTCTAGATATATTTTAAGTCGGTCAGAGTTATTATACACAAGAGATAGTGACACATTTGATTCGTGTCTGGAAAATACCAAAAGCATAATTATATATAAATAGAGAATACTCTGGAAAAATAAAAGTAATATCTTCCACTGGAAAAAAAACATATGTTCTGTTCTCTCTTCGATACTAATTTCTTTTTTGTCCTTTTTGTCAAAATCGAAAACAAATCTTGTAGCGAGTTAAATGGAGAATGGATCAGGAGAATTGAGACATATGTTGACGACTGTGTTCATCTCTGGCTTCGCCGGACTTATCGTTTCTCCGGTGATGACTGACGTCACCGTCGCCGCCGTTTGCTCATCCCCAAAAGAGGCATGTTATCTCGCTGTCTACCTCTCCGGTTTCGAACAAGTGGTACTACTACTACTCATCTTTATACTCTCTGTTTAATTTTTATCTCTCTTGATTTTTTTTTTTCTTTCTCTTTGCTTAAAACTTAAGCTTTCTAAATTTCTCTCTCTTTCATCTTTTTCTTACCATTATAATTGTGGAGTTTTAACCTAATTAATTGATTTTGAATAAAGAATTCTAAATTAGTTCATATGGATTTAAGAAATAGTGGTGAAAAATTTAAAAATGTATTCACTCCTCGATATTTGATGTTTAATTTTGATTAATAAAATACAAAACATTATTTAGTTGGTCTATTTTTCATAAAAAATATTATTAACTTAACTTCGTATATTTTAACCATTATAAAACCATATTAAAAAATCAATAATTTTAATTTAAAAATTTTACATTTTCATGAAATAATAAAAACATAAAACATCATCTATAGTTTACAATAAAAATGTACTTAGGAAAGAAAAAAAAACATTTCTAAGAATTACTCTTATGGTTTTTAAAGAACCATTCAAATGCAATAATGAATTGATTTTTAGTGCCTTTATTCGTTTTTTTATAATATTCTTTACATAAAGTAAAAAATAGGCAAAAAAAAAATCAAACTAGACTATGATTTTATGAAAAAAATATACTCTTGTTTATGTTTTTATTAGGTGTGGATAATGAGAATTGTAATAAAAATGAGGTTGCAGGCAATAGGGATGGGGACAATGGTGATGATGCCAGTAATTGGAAATTTATCAGACAGATTTGGAATTAAAGCTGTTCTCTCTCTTCCTATGTTTCTCTCCATTCTTCCTCCTGGTTTTTCTCTCCTCTCTTTTTTAAATTAGTATTTTCTTTCTTAATAACTATTTTTCACAAAGTGAGAAATAATATAATAATTTATTAAGAAAGGTGGTGAGGTGGAAAGTGAGAAGCTGCACTTTCAAAATTGACCATCACTACCACTTCATTTTAGCAACTCATTAACTATTTTAATGTGTTAAATAAAATCTAACTATGTTTTTTTTGTCAACAAATATTTAATATATTATATAGTAATTGCAATTACGTTGGTCATTTCGAAGCTTTATATTTAAATCAATGTCGAGTGTACTTTAACATAGGTTTTTTTAAAAGTTTTAATTGGTCATGTGGTAAAAATTAGAGATCTTAAAATGATTGGATTACATATTATATATTCCTTTTTTTTTTAATATTGTGCGTCCTACTCACAAACTAACACGTGTAAAAGTACACCCTATCAAGATAATCAGATAAAATATCAAAGAAATTTTTTATAATTATTATATTTGTATTTATTATAAATATAACGCGTGGAGTGGAATAATAGAAGATTCACCTACATTCCAACACGTTAATTGGTGATTCATCTAACAATATATGAATACTTATATATAACAGATCTTTTTTTTGTTGGTCAACAATTATATAACAGATCTAATATGTTATTTTCATATATTTTACAAACTACGAACAAAGCATCTTCATCTACCCATTTATATGAAAAAATATATAGCAGCTTCATCTAAAATTAAATTTAATATGTTATTTAATAACTTAGAATTCAATAAACTACCAAATAAAAACTAGAGTTTAATATTTTATTTTGTTGTTGGAGTTTGGATAGAATTTTATGTTATATAATTATTTTTTTGAAATTAATGTCAACTCCTCTTCAATATGTATTTCAAACTTTAAAAAATATGTTTTGTTTTACTAAGAAATAAATGCTGTTTTAACTAAAAAACGAGAAGGCAATAGAATTTTTTTTTATTAATTCTATATTTATGATTTAAACTACAAAATTTATTAGTTCGATTTAGGAGTTATTGGTTCTTTGTAATATGGTTAAAAAAGCAAATAAAGTTGTACATAATAAAATCAAAGTCAAAATTTATAATCATTTGGCAATGAATAAAAAAATAAGGAATGCTTTTTAAAGATGTAAATTAAACCACAAAAGACTTAAAATTATGTAAAAGAGTAATTAAATATTACACAATCGGCAACACTAAATTAATAATTACTAGTTATATGTATCTTAGTTAACATTTAAAATAAATATATTAAATAATTGGATATAATTTGATTGAAACTAAACTATTATAAAAAATGCTGAATCCAAAGATTTGTGCATAAGTTGTAATTCAGTTTGATTAAATTTGGATTATATTTGATTAACAATGTATATTATTATTTTTGACAGTGATTTTAGGGTACAGAAGGGATACAAATTTTTTCTATGCATATTATATTTGCAAGATTTTGATCGCTATGGTATGCGAAGGCACCGTTGACTGTCTTGCCAATGCTTATGTGGTAATTTTATTCTCTTTTTTTTTTTTTTTTTTACCATAATCCAATTAAACTTTGTAATATATTTTCGTTGTAATAAAATATCTAATATTCAATTGATTTAATTTTGAAACTTTTGAAGGCAGAAAACATTCACGGTGGAAAAAGAGTATCAGCATTTAGTATTTTAGCTGGTATCAAAGCAATCTCTGGAGTTTGTGCAACTTTACTTGCTCGTTTTCTACCTATTTCTTCCATTTTCCAGGTATTTATATATCATATTTCAAATTTTTATTAAATCAGTCGATAATTATTATAAAAATTAGGATTTTGGTTTTGGTTTACATGAATTACTATGATATACAAAATTACTATAATTATTTAAAAAAATTATTTTGAAAATTTAACCCGTATGAAAACATTTTATTTAATTAAAGTTCATAAGTTTATTGGAAGTTTTTCTTAATTTATGATTTTTTTATAAATGTCTGTAAAACTAGAATTTGAAACTATATTCTATTTTTGTTTGCCAACCTGAAACCATATTCTTTTAATAATGAAGTTGTATATAATTAAATGGGAATAGATAGTGGGTTTTAATGATCATATATAAAAATGTATAAATGCATACTTTTATAAACTAATACATTTCGGCTTATCTGGTCAAGCTGTTTTAAATAAATTAGAATTTTGGTTTTGGTTTACATGAACTACATATAAATAAATTTGGAATACATTTTTATTCTTGTGGAATAAACAAAATTCATTGTTTTTTCAATAATTATACATCTATAAACACTTAATTTACTTAAATTTTAACCAGATAAATTAAGATAAACCAAAATATACAAGTTAGATAATTTTTTGTTTATTTACTTTTTGGATTAAATAGGTTTCAGCTCTATCATTTTTTGTTGGTCTGGTGTACATGAGAGTTTTCTTAAAGGAGAGACCAAACGATGAAGAAGATGTTGATCATAATCATCAAGAAAATCTTGATAATAACAATGCAACAATGTTATCAGAGCCGATTTTGAAAGATAAAAAACAAGTCTTTACAAAGAAGTATTCTTCATTCAAAGACATGATCAGCTTGATGAAGACTAGGTATAGTAGTTATATGCTTTAATATAAATATAGTTATAAATATCATTTTAAATTATGGAAATTGGTTTTATAATGCAGCACTGTATTGGTTCAAGTATTGGTTATTACATTCTTCAGCAGTTTCTCAGATAGTGGAATGATGTCAGCTTTCTTGGTAAAAACCTCGTTTATTATATATACTTTTCATTTTACATATTTGATTATTTTAATTTAATTGCAACTATAATTTATATATTTTTTGTTTAATAATGATGCAGTATTTTTTGAAAGCAAGATTTGGATTTGACAAGAATCAGTTTGCTGATCTCATGTTGATGGTTGCCATCGTTGCGTCTATCTCTCAGGTAAAATATTAAATTATGAGTGAGATCCACTAATTAAAGTGCAAAACTAACAGTTGTATTAAAGATGTTAATAATTTTGTGGTATGTATTTGCTTCCTATTTTTTGTGCAGCTGTTTGTACTGCCAAGATTTGCTTCTACTGTTGGAGAACGCAAGCTTTTATCAACAGGACTTTTCATGGAATTCATAAACGTAAGTCTTTCTTCTTTTTTTTTTGATTTTGTTCTTAATTGATTAGTGTACTTAAGATTATATTCGGGTATCCATTTAAGTTTAATTCAGATATTTTTTGGATTTTTAGGCTTTGATTCATGATTATAAGATTCACTTAGATAATATTATATTTAGAATCTTATTTAATTTAAATCTTTTGTGGTTAAATTTCAATTCTTTTTTATCATTCTTGGTTCAATTCATATTTATATACTTTCAACTAAAAAAATACATGAAATATTTTTTAAAAAAAACTTAACTGTTTTACTAATTAAATAATATCATAAAAATATAAAAAACATAAGTTAAGAATAAAATATAAAAAACATATTAAGCATTCATAATTTAATATTAAACATTAAAAATATGTTATACATTTAAAAAGTAATAAAAATATTGTACTTATTTTTTTAATACTAGTGAGCGTTTTGAGTTTGATTTGGATTACACAAAGTAAAATTCATTTGAATAATTTAATATTTTAATTTAAGTTTAGGTTTGAGTTCCTTTTGGGTCGATTTCAGATTTCAAGTATGGTTTTTGCTTAGACTTACTAATAACACATTAAATAATATATATTTTTGTGACGCAGATGGCCGTTGCTAGCATTTCTTGGGCACCATGGGTGAGTCAGTCAAAAACTATGGACATGATCTTGTGTTCAATGTTCAATCTCAATCTGATTTGCTTTAATTTTATTTTTTTTATTATTTTTTAAAAATTTGTTAGGTTCCTTATCTCACCACTGTGTTTGTGCCTGGAGCCATGATTGTGATGCCATCGGTAAAACCTTTTTTTTTAATTTAATGAAATTTTCACTAATTATACCTCCTTAAAACAATCTACTGCTTTTGCTTACTTAATAGAGTTTGAACAAATTATTTTTGGCTTGAAGGTTTGTGGCATTGCTTCAAGACAAGTAAGACCTGGTGAACAGGTAATAAAACCTATACAATATCTTGTTCTAATTACTCAATAGAGTTTTAAAACAACTAAAAATCTGAATGTCTGAATTGGTAAATGAAGGGAAAAGTGCAAGGATGTATATCTGGAGTGAAGTCATTAGGCAAAGTCGTGGCACCATTTGTATTCAGTCCATTGACAGGTTCTTTGAAACGCTTTTAAAACTCCATTTTTTAATATTTGTCCCAAGTTTCAATCATTCATTAGGTTTGATCTTATATATATATGCAGCGGTATTCCTCTCCAATGATGCACCATTTTATTACCCTGGATTCAGTCTTCTATGCATCTCCTTAGCCTCGGTATGGTCACCTGATTAGACTTTGATTTGTATATGAAAATATATATGATGAACTAAAAAACTGTTTTGAATGTGTAGATGTTCGGTTTCATTCAAAGTCTGATGATAAAAGATAATCCTACTGATCCACTCATCATCATTGATGAAGAGATCATCGATACTTTGAAGGAGGAGGTATGATTACAAGAACTCTTCAAGGTATTAAAATGAAGAGTTGTCAATATATATATAGAGTTATAGCATGTTGATATGATTGTATTTTTGTGTAAATATTGCGTCTCCTCTTTGTCTTGTTTCAAGTGTTGGCTTTGTGAGGGTACAAAAGTAGAACAATGATATATATAGATCAATGGGTGTAATGGATTGGTTTAGTGTGTTAAACCATACTTGCATCTTAATAAACCAGTTTACATCATACTTGTATAAGAAATTATTACATCTTTACTCTCTTTTTTCCGTATTCTACACTAGATGATTCCAAAACTATACTTAACATAACTTTGTATTTGGAGAACCATGGAGCAAGAAGTAAACGTATAAACTAATGATTATAGGGATTAACCATTCACAATATACAAGTTTTGATATTATATAATAAAACCCAACATTACAAAAAGCTATTGCGGATCATGAAGTCTCCGGAGACAAAAGCCAACGAATCTAACAATTTCTTGGTGACAAGTATTCTAAAACAAACATAATGACCAAACCATAGAGTCTAAAAACAGAGAAAATCAAGATCAAAACAGAAAATTCTAAGAACTAATGTTGAAAACTAAGCCAAAAATAAAGATCTCCTTTCGCAATGCTGAAGCAAACCGAGAGACTTGAGACGAGAAGAAACAACAACTGAACTCCAAAACTGAAACAGATTCAAACACTACAAGAAAACACGCGATAAACGACTACAGACTCCGAAGCCACTACGAAGCGACTCTGAGGCGACTACGAGGCGACTCTGAGGCGACTCCAATGCGACTACGGTGTATTAAAAACAGTCTCGACCGTCGGTGGAGGGCCCGCCGTCGGAGGAGGGCCATTGTCGCCGGCGCCGGAGGGTCCGCTGTCCTCCCCGCCGCCGGCAGAGGAGGGCCTGCCGTCGCCGCCGCCACCGAGGGAGGGCTTTTGATAATAGATATTTTCACTATATCACTATTTGATTAATGAGAAGTTAAATATCTATTTAGTCAAATGTAGTATAGTGGTTTAGATGATGGATGATGATGAGAATGTGGATTATGTCGAACCATAATTTGGGGGTTGATTACGCACTAGTTCTATAGAGCGAATGAGCTAAGTCCAAGTAGAATATAGATGATGTTTTGTCACGAAACAATCTCTAATCAAAACTTAAACAAAAGCAAACAATGAGAAAAGTCAATTCAAGATCACAAAAGTTAATGAAAGCGATTTTAGCAAATATAAAAGAGAACTAAGCGAATGAACATAGATAATCGACTCGGGTGATCAAGCTCAAGTTCATATCACTCAATAATATCATAACAATGCTTGTTCTTAGTCTAAGATCTATCCAAATTAGGTTAATTCAATCTCTTGACAAAAACCCCTTTACCAATCATGTAATTGAACAATCCCTTGACAAATCACATGATTAACAAGCAACAAACGCCAATCCATGCAACTACTAAACAACCCTAGCACAATTCCTTGGTTAGACCTCATTTAGCACTTGATTGATTCATTCAAACATTTCATCGAACACCTTCCGGGCAATAAAATGTCATGGCTCAAGATTTGATTAGCTATTTCAAAAGTAGCATTAAAAACATCAATCAAATGAAGATAGAGATAATCAAAGCCCTAAGCAATATAAACAAATGCTTAATCACCCTAATCTACCTAACTCATTCACTTAGCAAAAGAACTACTCACTAATCATGATTTCAACACAAAATCTCACAAGAGAAACATGTTTAATCATGATGGAATCAAGATAAGAAGAATATAAAGATATAATTTCAATATTAAAATCAAGTCTTACCAGAGATTATGAGAGATAGTTCTAGAGAAAATGCAAGAGAGTACTTAATAAAAACATCTGGAAAATAGGGTTTTGATTCCAATTTATAGTATTTCCAAAAACAACTTAACAACAAATGGTTTTCTCAAACCAGAGAGATAGTACCGGTCATCCAGACCGATACTTTGAAGAATCTTGGCCGGTACATGTTCTTGAGAAGTAGCCGTGAGAAGTGTACCGGTCTAGAGAGACCGGTATTCTTGATCGGTATAGGGCTTGATAGATTTGTCGTGAGGTTAATACCGGTCTGGGGTGACCGGTGCCCTTGGTCGGTACATAGCTTCGCAAATTTGCTGAGAGCTCGATACCGGTTTGGGAAGACCCAGACCGGTACCCTACACCGGGGACTAGTTCCCAAATCTTGTCGTGAGATACCCCTCGGTCTGGCGAAGCCAGGAGTAGTGGCCGGTATCGATCCTCTTCGAAAAGCCGTGAGTTGAATATCGGTCTGGTTGACCGATATCAGTGGCCGGTATCGCTCCTCCGGGTACTTAGTTGAATCTTCTTGCTCCAAACGAGTCCTAAAACGCTCATTTCTCTCTAGACCGGTACCTACACCGGGGCCTAGTTCCCAAATCTTGCCGTCAGATACCCCGCGGTCTGGCGAAGCAGGGAGTAGTGGCCGGTATCGATCCTCTTCGAAAAGCCGTGAGTTGAATACCGGTCTGGCTGACCGATATCGGTGGCCGGTATCGCTCCTTCGGGTACTTAGTTGAATCTTCTTGCTCCAAACGAGTCCTAAAACGCTCATTTGCCCGCTTTTCCTCTAATGCTTCGCTCCACACCTGAAACATGATTATGCAATGCAAATGGACCTAAACAACTATAAATGCAATATAAACTAATGCAAAATGGATCAGAATGATACTTCAAACCGATTAAAAACACAACATATCAGCTATCGCCGTCGGAGGAGGCCTGCCGCCGACAGGGAGGGCTCGCTGCCGCCGCAAACAAATACCAAATAACATGCATTGGGAGGGAATCGAACCCGGGTCTATACCTTCATCTCCACATCTTCTAACCACTAGACCACCGCTACATTATTGATCTATTACAACAAAACTATAATATATTAGTATCTAGCGTTTTAGTTTTATTTGGTTCGGTCAGTTCCACTTTGGTCGCAAATTTATTGGTCTATTAAAACCGAGACGTCTTTATTTTCAAATATATAAACTATTATAACCATGTAATTTGACTGAAATAAATATTAAAACAATTTATGATCAACTCAGATGAATAAGCTTTCCCGTTAAGTGTAATGCTTATGTTATACTTATGTGACAATTTCGGGCATTTCAATTTTCTTTTAAAAGTAGATAATTGAAGTTTAGTAATGGTTTAATAATACTAAATTGATTATATATGACCCGAAGCGATTATAATTTAAATAAATGGTGAAATGAACCAAAAATGAAACAAGTAGTCGCTCTTTTGCGACTCCATTGCGACTACTCAGGGTTTAGGGTTATGTGGTCGCTCTGAAGTCGCTCGTTTGCCACTCCAAAGCGACTACGGTTTTATTACATGTCACCAATCCGGGTGAATATCCGAGTAGTCGCTCTGGATTCGACTCTATAGCGACTCCATAAATGCGAAAAATAAAAACGTGTGCCAGGATTCGAACCCTGGGCTATGGGAAGGGAGAGGACCTCAATATGTGTTAAGAACCAGTGAGCTATGTTACAAATTCGATAATTGTATACAAGTAATATTATGTAAGGTGTTTTTGCTTTTCTTAATAACTTGTTCGGTTTAAGTATTTTAAAAACCGTTGACCAAATTAAAAACACTAAGGCGTCTTTAGTTTCCAATATATAAATTCTTATAACCATGTAATTCTAATGAAATAAATAATAAAACAATTTATTATCAACTCAGGTGAATAAGGTTTCCCGTTAAATGTAATGCTTATGTTATACTTATTAAGAAGAATACCCGCGCTATACGCGGGTTCTTGTTTTAAAAATATTTTAAATACAAAATCAGTAATAGAAGATATGTTTAGTTAATTTTATATGCAATTATAAATATTTTCTTCCGTATGTTTTATAAAGTTTCATTTATAATTGTAATAATTTCTTGTGTATATTATTTTCAAATATATATTTATTTTTCTCACATCAATAATCTATATTTTATTCTTATATAAAATATCATTTTCTTATGTTATTTTAAGTATTTTTCTAATATTGGTTATATATAAATTAAAATATTACAAATTTGCAATACATTCAACTTTTTCAATTTGTATATAATTTTGTTATTTTCCCAACTCATTTTTTGCCCTANATTTTCCCATCTCATTTTTTGCCCTATTTTTTTGTTTTACCCTTAAGTCATTGATATTGTTTTTCTGTATACAAAAAAGAATTATTAAGAGGTTGATACGAAATTCACGAAGACCAATGTTGAATTATTGAATACACAGTCGATGAATGATGGCCAACAAGACTTATATGTAATTAGGAGAGCATCCGCGGGTGTCGTTTTATGTCTTTTTCTATAATTTTTTTAGCTGAATTTTAATTAACTATTTTTTCTGACGGTATCAATTTAAATCTTTGTGATTATTATAGTTTATTTTGCATATTATGCTTAAATATCTTCTTTTTTATCA
>OVAU01000349.1:0-22064 GCA_900406315.1 Biscutella laevigata subsp. laevigata | reverse complement strand
AACAGAAAAAGAGGTGAGAGTTGATATCTAATGGCGAGAAAGGGCGATGAGAGACGGTGATAGACGGTGCGAGTAGGCGAGAGACGGTGACCGACANGTGCGAGTAGGCGAGAGACGGTGACCGACAGTGGAATGGATGAGATCTTCTTTCTCATATCGAAGAGAAGAAGAATTTGAAGTAAAAGGGGAGAGATGAAACTTCGAGAAGAAAGAGATAAGGAGAAGAAAGATGGATGAGATGAAAGAAAAATGGAAGAAGATAGATGAAAATGGTGAAAAGTAAAAGTACAATTATTGACCAAAGGTTAATAGAGCTCTCTAGTTTACTTTCGGATTATTTAGTTAGAGTAATCAATTTTGTTTGGTTGAGGGGTGATAGAGTAATTTGACAAGACAAACTTGTCATTTGTTTCAAAAGTGACAAAATGAACAATAGGTTTCTAAAACCTACTATCTTTGGACAAAATGTTCAATTAAAAATCTAATTACTTTTAATTATTTTTAATCTTTTATGTTTTGTAATTATGGTTTTCGATCATTTGACTCCATTATACGAACCCTAAATTTCACAAGCTAAAAAATTTGTAACTAACAAATCATTTAATTTATTTAATAAAGATTAACTAGATTTTTATGTGTTGTATCTGAGTTTATATTTTTATTTATTTTATTAATATTTATTAAAAATATATTTTTTGAATATTTTACATCTGTTTAAGGTATATATTTTAAGGAAATAGAATATATTAAAAACTAATTTTAAGTTATTAACTATAATATATGTTGACAAAATTATAATAAGATATTCAAGAATTAATCCAATAGAATATATTAGATTATTTTGATTTGGATGATGAAATATGTCATTTTGACTTGCGATTTAACATTAAAAATATATTAGATTATTTATAGAATTGATTTATTTTTCCCTATTACTCTCTTAAGCAATGTGAGATTTTTTAAGATATTTTTATTGAATATTTTATAATTTTAAATTATCGATTTAATCTAATAGCATATTTAAATATTTTGGCTTATATTCAATAACTATCCAGTCAAATTAAATAGTTTTTGAAATCATACATTGTCAAGTCAAAATTAGATACTTAATAAAATCAAAATTAAATCTTAATATTAAATGATGATAACATAATTGTTAGGTCAAACAAAGAAATTAGATTTTAAAAACTGTATAATTTGGATTATGAAGTAAAACCCTAATTTTGACTTTCAATTTAACATTCAAAAAGTATTAGCTTATTTTTAAAATTGAATCATCTTTTTTTATTACTTTGTTAAATGATCTATGACTTTTTGCAGATATTGTTTTCTAAATAATTTTATATTTGATTTAATTTTTTCTTTTCCAATATAATACTTAGATATTATTTTGAATATTATTTTTTCTAAATAATATTAAAATTTATTTATTTTTCTAATATTAATTTATTTATTTTTCTTTTAAATCATATATAGTGAAAAAATCAAAATTTGATATTCAATAAAATCGAAATTAAATATTGAATATTATTTTCTAAAATCTAAATCTTAATAATTACAACTAGGTTGGGCTAATAAACCAAAACGGAAAAACTAGAACTGAAACCGACCGAAAAAAAGAAACTGAACCCGAACCAAAATCGAGAAAAAAACTCAAATGGATAGTAAATTTCACTATCCAATTAACTGAAACCGAGCAAAAAATATGAATACCTGAAATATCTAAACATAAACCTAAAATATTGAATATTTATTAGTATTTTAAAAATATATGATATACTTTTAATGGTTAATATTAAAGTTTTAGATATGTAATATACTTTTAATGTTTTATTCTTAAATTTTATGTTTATTTCTTAAAAGAATTGAATATTTATGACTATTTTCAATGTTTAATATGCTTTTTTAATTTTTAATATTATTTTTTTATATATTTCATATATTTTACGGATTTTTGAACCCGAATCAAAAAATAAAAATAACCAAATGGATCATCTAAACCTCAACAAAAAAAACAAAAAATTGAATGGATACTAACCGAACCCGAACGGTTACCCGATCACTCACCTCTAGATTTATAACATAATTGTTTGGTCCTACAAGTAAATTATATTAAAAATATATAATTTGGAAGTTGAATAAATCACGTTTCCGACTTGCAATTCAACGTTCAGAATGTCTCGGGTTATTTAAGAATTGATTCATCTTTGTCTATTACTTTGTTAAGCATGTGGAACTTTTTTAAAATATAATCAATCGTTTATTGAATATTTTATATTTGTTTTAAACATTTTATTTTGATCCGATAGAGTATTTTGATATTTTGATTCATATTCACTAATTGATCTAATCGAAATTAAATATTTAAATACTTTGATTTTCTTTTAAATCATATATATTTAAAAATCAAACAATATATTCAGTAAAATTGAGAATAATATTAAATATTTTTTTTTAAATCTAAATATTAAATAATTAGAATTTTTTGGTCCAACAAAAAATTAGATAAAAAACCGTAAAATTTAGATGCTGAATAAATAATGCTTTCATCTTGCAATTCAACATTTAAACGTGTTAGTTTATTTATAGAATTGATCCATCTTTTTATTTTACTTTGTTAAGAGATTTGAAACCTTTTCAAGACATTTTTATTGATTACTGAATATTTATATTTGCTTTTAATTTTTTTTTATTTTAATCCAATAGAATACTTATATTTTTAATGTATAAACAATAATCCATCCAATCGAAAATAAAGATTGAAATAATTTGGTTTTTCTTTTAAATCATATATTTAAAAATTCAAAATGATGTATTCAGTAATATAAAAATTAAATAAGACATATTTTCTTTTTATTTTAAGTTTAAATCTTCGATAAATGTTAAAAGATTTTTTGTTAATTTAAAAAAAATAATAAAAAATATTAAAATAATTTGAATTATTTTATATATTTACTAGATACATTTTATATAACTATTATTATATACATATTTGAAAAAAAGATTCAATTCTAAAACTAAAATTTATACATATATTTCGAGTTTTACCAGTAATGAAAATTACATAGATTTCCAGATTTTTTTTTTGATAAATAATTTTAGTTTGTCATTTAAATGAATTTTTTCCATTAACCTACCATGTAATCTTTTAATGTTTTTCAGGTTATAATTTTAAAAGTGATTATGTAGTAATACTATAGAGATAAATATGTTTAATCCATATATATTTTCTTTTTTTGAAATTCAAAACCATTACTCAAAAACTTTCAGATATCCATTCAACTTTCGTGTAAACTCATTCTGGTTTCGAGTAATCAGGTTCATAGATTTACGACATTAAGATTATTTTATTTTTTAGGTTGGGTTTGAATTACCAACTTTTCTGGAATCTTTCGGGTTCGAGTCGGTTTCTGGTATTTTAAACAAAAAAATATTAAAAAGTATTCAAAATACTAGTAAACCCGAAAAAAATAAATTACTTTCATTAAAAATCATTAAAATACAAAAATAAACATATAGTGAGAATAAATTAAATATTTAAATTTTAATATTGAACATTAAAAACTATATTAGCTATCGGTTTGAGTACCTACAAAAAAGTTGGTGATCGATTTGTAACAGTACTTATAATACAATAGATGAATTTGATAAAACTAATTAATCGAACAAAAACACTAATATTATGGTTGGTGTTAGGTGGATTTTATATGACTAACTTACTTATCAATCACAAAACACCAGTTTTAATTCACAGTGTATAAATGTGTCCATACATGATATGTTATTGTTCGCATTAAACTTTCATGATGTAGAAAATTCAAATAAAAGACCAAACACAAAACACCGATATTACGATTGATGTTCGGTGGCATCGATGTTTGTTTATGATTTTTACAGTTAACATAAAATTTTCCACGGACAATTTTGAAAATAGATTTCAAACTGTTTGGAAAAAATAGAATTTCAATTCTTCGAACTACAATTATATCTAATTCTAACTAGAATAAATAATTAGAGATAATATCATTGAGTCCTCGAAAAAAAAAAATTGATAATACATGTAGTTTTGTCTTGAGATTTTTTTTTTTTTGTCAACTGTCTCTGGAGATTTTTTTTTTTTTTTTGAACCTGTCTCTGGAGATTAATATGATCTTTTCATGATTTTTTTTTTCGTCGTCAAAATGAAGTGGACGAAAATGCCTTTACTTTCTTTTTTTTTTCTTTTTTTTCTTCTTTCTTTCTTTTTCACAGTTTAATTTAACATTTTGCTTATGAGTCCAATTTGAAACTATAGTTCTTCTTCTGATGGAACAATCTGCTACACTTGTGAAAGCTTTGTTGAAGAACACGAACAATCCGAGGTTAGCATGGAGAATCTTCAAGAGGGCTTCGTCTTCTCCTTCGAAAGAAAGCCATGGCATCTCCTTATGTGCAGCTCCCACTATCGCTCCAATCCTCATTCAAGCCAAAATGCACGAAGAAATCAACGACCTTCACAATCTTATGCTCTCATCTTCAATCCAAAGGGCGAAACTTTCATCTCTTCACTCTCTTGTTTCAATCTTCGCTAAATCAGATTACATTGATAAAGCATTTTCGCAGTTTCAGTTGGTCCGCTCGAAGTTCCCTGAAAATCATCCCGGGATTTATTTGTATAATGTGTTGCTTGAAAGCTGCATAAGGGAACGACGTGTAGATTTCGTTTCTTGGTTGTATAAAGATATGGTTCTCTGTAGGATTGCTCCACAGACTTATACGTTCAATCTCTTGATTCGTGCTTTGTGTGATTCAAGTTGTGTGGATGCTGCTCGTGAGTTGTTCGACGAAATGTCTGAGAAAGGTTGTAAGCCAAATGAGTTTACTTTTGGGATTTTGATTCATGGGTATTGTAGAGTTGGTTTGCCTGATAAAGGACTAGAGTTGTTGAATTCAATGGAAAGTTTTGGGGTTTTGCCCAATAAGATTGTGTATAATACCATCATTTCGAGCTTCTGCAGATTTGGTAGGAATGATGATTCAGAAAAACTGGTGGAGAAAATGAGAGAGGAAGGTTTGGTTCCTGATATTGTAACTTTTAACTCAAGAATATCAGCGCTGTGTAAAGAAGGAAAGGTTCTAGACGCATCTAGAATTTTCAGGGATATGGAGCTAGATGAGTATCTCGGTCTTCCTCGTCCCAATAGTATAACATATAACTTGATGCTGAAAGGATTTTGCAAGGTAGGGATGCTGGAGGACGCCAAGAACCTCTTTGAGTCGATTAGAGAAAATGGTGATCTCATTGGCTTGCAGAGTTACAATATTTGGTTGCAGGGATTGGTCAGACATGGGAATTTTATAGACGCTGAAACAGTCCTTAAGGAAATGGTTGATAAGGGAATATCGCCTAGTATTTATACTTACAATATCTTGATGGATGGATTGTGCAAATTAGGCATGCTATCTGATGCGAAGACTATCTTTGGTTTGATGAAAAGAAATGGTGTTTCCCCAGATGCTGTAACGTATGGCTGTCTTCTACATGGTTACTGCAGTGTTGGCAAAGTTGAAGCAGCTAAAAGCTTATTGCAGGAAATGATGGGGAATAAATTCTTACCAAATGCTTATACTTGTAATATTTTGCTCCATAGCCTTTGGAAGATGGAGAGAATATCTGAAGCAGAAGAGTTGCTGCGAAAGATGAATGAAAAAGGTTATGGACTAGATACAGTCACCTGCAACATTATAGTTGATGGACTGTGTGGTAGCGGGGAATTAGATAAAGCTATTGAGATAGTCAAGGGAATGCGGGTGCATGGAAGTGCTGCTCTGGGTAACCTAGGCAATTCATATATAGGACTGGTGGATGACAGCATGATCGAGAACAATTGCTTGCCTGACCTGATTACATATTCAACTGTACTTAATGGTTTATGCAAAGCCGGTAGGTTTGCTGAAGCGAAAAAATTGTTTGCTGAGATGATAGGAGAGAAACTGCAACCGGACTCTGTCGCATACAACATTTTTATCCATCATTTCTGCAAACAGGGGAAACTATCATCTGCATTTCGCGTTCTCAAAGACATGGAGAAGAAAGGTTGTCATAAGAGCCTAGAGACTTATAACTCACTGATCCTGGGCTTAGGCATACAAAATCAGATATTTGAAATTCATGGATTGATGGATGAGATGAGAGAAAAGGGCATTTCACCTAATATCTGCACCTACAACACTGCAATCAAGTATCTTTGTGAGGGAGAAAAAGTTGCAGATGCAACTAACCTCTTAGATGAAATGATGCAAAAGAATGTAACCCCAAATGCACTTTCCTTCAAATATTTGATTGGAGCGTTTTGTAAGGTCCCTGACTTTGACATGGCTCAAGAAGTTTTCGAGACTGCTGTAAGTATCTGTGGACAAAAAGAAGGCCTTTACAGCTTGATGTTCAATGAGTTGCTTGCTGCAGGGCAACTCTTAAAGGCTACGGAGTTGCTTGAATCTGTTTTAGAGAGAGGCTTTGAGTTGGGGAGTTTTCTTTATAAAGATCTTGTTGAGAGCTTATGTAATACAGATGAGACAGAAGTAGCTAGTGGAATTTTGCATATGATGATAGACAAAGGATATGGGTTTGAGCCGGCAGCATTGATGCCTGTGATAGATGGCTTAGGTAAGATGGGAAACAAGAAAGAGGCAAATGATTTTGCTGAGAAAATGATGGAAATGGCTTCAGTTGGTAAAGTCACAAACAAAGTCGATCCAAATGCGAGGGATTTACACCAGAAAAAGCATGATAAGCATGCTGGAAACAACTGGCAGAATATATTGCACAGGTATGGATGGCACTCTCTTTTTGGTGACATGTAAATTTATCGATGATATTTTTCTCGCTGTGGGTGGTGTTTTTCCTGTTACAGGCAACATTTCGATAGGTACTTTATAATGCTTTTATTTGAGGTTTCGTAGTTCTTTGTTTTGTCCTTTGAAATTCTGGCTTTTTTTTTGTTTTCAAAATTAGGTCTCATGATTTGGAGAAAGGATTTTCATGTGTATAATTAGGCAATCCACTTTTTAATTTCCATTGAGTTCACTTGAGTGAATGTTCTTACTATCAGTTATATTATTTGCAGAGATGACGGCAGTGGCATTGCACTAAAATCTCTGACAAGGGTTAAAAAAGGTTGGGGTCAGGGGGATATATCAAGCTTTCAGCCTCAGAGAGTTGATTACTTAGACTACTGGGAGGATGAAGACGATAGTTAGGGATATTGAATGACTCTGTTATCTATCTGATGGGAAGTTCAGATGATGATCAAGCACATTTATCAGCTACAGCTCATCACGGTCTCCTAGTTCTGTCTCAATTGTCAGGTTAAGGTAAGAGACCTAAGGACCTAGCAAAATCCAACCCTAAGGGCAATGAACCAATGAAGAAAAGTGTTCTTGTAAGTTCACTTCTCCTAGTAGTATCAGCCTTCTGATAGAGACTTCTAAGATTTTCAATGACAAAAAATCCTCTTCTAAATCTAATTCAGTAATCAATTTGAAATAACTGTATAAATGGACTTCAATCACTAACTTTTTCATTTTTCAGTCAGATATTTAGTCGGATACTCATCGAGTGGCATAGTCTTTTGATCATTGTCTCTACGCTCATAATAAGATGCTATCCTTAATATAGTAGCTAGTTATGTACAGTCTGAGATGAGTCCAAAAGCAGCTAAATATATCAGTGTGGTAAATGTACCCGACATGTAATGTATTGAAATCCAGTTTAATTAAAAAAAACCTTCATGTTTGATGGAACAAATTTTCAGAGTTGGACATTCAAATTCTGTTTTCTTTTTTCCTTTGCAGCTAAGCCGGTAGAAGCAGAGAAGAGAACATGGTTAGCCAAAGGGATGCGTATACGAACACGGCCAAGGGATGTGCAAGGAATTCAGAAAAACAGATAGAATGACATTGGTAGGAACATAAGTGGCAAGACCAAGCTGGTGGGAGAGAAGAGGGGAAAAAGCTACCGACTTTCATATTGAACTTGAAGCAAATTTCGAATTTTAGGTCAAAGGGACAAAATCTACATTATTGAAAATGTAATGTGCTTTTCATCTGCACAGTTTCTGATTTCGAGAACAGTAGGAATTCGAAGTGGTACAAAGCCGACTAAGTTTGTTGAAACATGGAAGGTCACTAAATGGTTTTACCAAGAACAGCTCAAGTGTTTACATCAAAATCACTATATTTACTTATAAACGAAATATATATTTACTTTAAAACAATTGTTATGATTCGTTTGTGTCGTGTAGTTCGGGTGTTTGACCATCTTCTACAGTGGAGATAAAAGGCATGAAAAAAGTAAACGTCAATTCCACACTTAATTTCACAGTTTCAGAAACTTAATAGGTAATCAATCAATTCCACACTTAATTTGCTCTCAATTCAAGATGTGCAAAAAGTGATTAGGCAACTATAAGAAAATAAGGTATTTTTCTATGGGTTATATGATTGATAAATGTCTGTGAAAATTTCCGACGGATTTTCGACATATTGTTGAAAATATTCTGACGAATTTTCTATAGGTTCTTACCGTTACAATATTTCCACAGGATTCCGACAAAATGATACCGTTGCAGTCTACACGTTGCAATATTCAGAATCTCATTCCAAGCCATAGAGACAAAACCATTTACCTAAATCTGGCAGTTTAACTGCTCTTAAACTTCATCTATTTACAATGTTGTCAGACATGGAATGTTGCTATTTTAAAATTTGGTCAACGTTAAGTTCTATGGGTTTTCAACTCAAAACCAATTGACAATGAGTGAATTGGCTCATATCCCTTATATACTAGTTAGGATCCCTTCTAACTTCCGATGTGGGACATTAGTCCCTAATACGCTCCCTCGAGATGATGGCTCTTATGGCCATAGATCTCGGAACTTCGGGCAAGGATCGATGGACCAGTTTTGGTTCGCAACGATAATGGATCGGGTTGGGTCGTTTGGATCTGGGCTCTGATACCATGTTAAGTTCTATGGGCTTCCAACTCAAAACCAATTGGCAATGAGTGGATTGGCCCATATCCCTTATATACTAGTTAGGATCTCTTCCAGCTTCCGATGTGGGACATTAGTACCTAATACGTATCATATATTTTCTATATTATCTTGAAATGTTTAAAAAAAAACATTCTGCAAGTCTCCAGTTACTTAGATAAAAGGAAAACTTAAAGCTCCAAATGTGTGGATAAGAGACAGAGATAATCATCTACTCAAACAAATTAAGGAAAAATTACAATACCCTCACAATGTGGCTTATGTTGCAAGCAAGAGTTAATACTTGTGCAGAACAAAAATAGTAGAATATCGATTGAAACAGATCGAACTTGTTACCATGAAATTTTAAATGCGATTGAGAGTGGCCTATTGTGTAGCTGAAGTATTGAACTATATATTGTAGAATCTGCAGGTTTTACATCGAACAAAATCTAAGTGTTTACTCTGTGTTCTATTTGATGAGCTTACAATAATCTTAAACCTGTTTTTACTGTTTGAAGGATATGGAGTAATGGTTGATTTCTCTTTGCCTGTTTCGGGTTGCTGAAGGATATCAAAGATTATCAAAGAAAAAAAGGTAAAATAGTGATTCTCTATACAGATTATTTAGTCTCAGAATGTCATGTTCTATTCTCTTTGCAGGAAAAGAGTTGACCCTAAAAGTGTGATATACAGATTTAGTACTGTTCTTGTAAATTTGCTAAGTGGAAATCAAATTCCTCCAAGCCATGTAAGTGATTATGTTTGCATTTTGCTAAGAGAAAGAGAGCTTGAACCATCAACAGTAGATCACTTTAAGCAGATTTAAGACATCTAAAACACAAAAGTCAAGAGAAGTTTTAACAGCACGACAAGTAAACACATAGAAGATCATATCAAAACTGTAATCGATTTGATGTCAAGACTTGGACAGTTTCTTCTTATTCTACTACTACGGTTTCAATCTTCTTCTTACCCGAATCTTTGTCTTTAAAGTGGAGAAACTGAAGCAGAATAACAAAATCAAGCAAGACACATCCTCCTCCTTCAATGAGCCATGGAAGATTCGGAGCAACTTTTACCCATTCGATGCTGTTCACAAGTATGCTTGCAACATAAGCAACATTACCAACTAAAGTAAAGAAGAACATCATAGGATTCAATCCTTCGACATGTCCTCTCTTCATATTCAGACGAATCTGTGGAATCCTCCCACCCATGAAAATAGCTGCCATTGCCCAACCTAACAACATCCCAATCTTGCTATTACTTTCTTCCAATCCAACTCCCAAAAGCTTCCTTGCTCTTCCAACTACTAACACTCGATCTTCAATCTTCTTAGTTCTTGATTCACTCAGATTGAACGTTCCAAGAAACAAGAACATTGATACCACACAAAGCAATGGTTTCGTTGAAGGACTAGAAGATAGTAAGGGCTCTTCTTCCCCCTCGAGTTGTGTAGATCTTTGGTGATTTATATTCTTTTTATTCAAGGGTCCATAGTAGATAGATTGAAGATAGAGGATCGATGTAGCCACTGTGTACAATATAGCCATATAGAGTTGTATAGGAAGAGTAGCTGGTTCCATTAAACAACCTAGAATATTGAAGATATCGCCGATCATCCAAGTCGTTAAGAAGGTGATAGAGAGACCTTCGGTGGATTTCTCCTTGTAATTAGTCATAATCTGTGGGATCTCTGCAACAATCCAACTGATGACACTGATGATACCCAGAGATAATGATAATCCATCTCTCAAATGGCTATGGAGGATCATCGTAACGTATTCCACAGACTAAAACTTGTTAACTAAACCCTAATATCAAGTTCTTTTGAATAATTAGAAGATGAGTAGAAAATGGCTTGTGTATCAAAACAAAGATAAATCCACAAACAAAAATATTCGAACAAAAAATCTTTTGAATAAAAGGTTAGAAGAATTAGAAGATGAATAAGAAAGGGCTTAAAGCCTTAAACCTACAAAGGCCAGATCGAATCTTATAGGAAAAGGATTTTTTTGTTCTGTCAATATTTTTATATAACAGATATCGAACAGATATTTATACACAATTTTTTTTTATCTATCTAAAACTAAAACCTGAATATATTGAATTTTGTTTTCCTCAAAAACTGATTATTCTGAATATTATGCCAAAATCTACAATAATCCAAAGATTTTATATTGAAAATTACTAAAAATGAGTGGAAATTGTTTGATATTTTTTTAACGGCCGGAGATGGTTTCATTTACGGATTCAAGAGACCCATTTTTATTAGGAAAATCGTGGAAGAATTTATTGTATTTTCTTAGTTTTCTAACTTATGTTATCTATTATATTAAAATAAGGTTTATCTACTTAAAAATTTATAATAAATTATTTCTAAAATATCTCTAACTAAGATATTAAATAAAAATATTCAATTATATAATAATAATAATCAAATAATTTTCGTGCATATTTATTATATCCATGAATAATTTGAAGGTTGTATATAGCCCAGTGGTTAGAGGCTGCTGTGTCCGTCCATCTTCAACAAGGTTCGAGTCCCATCGAGAACGTTAATGGGGAGTAGGACCTCATGTGGCCCACAAATAGCGAGTAGGACCCGCTTGTGGCCTACATTAAAAAAATATATATTTATGAATAATTTAATTAAATTTTAAATGTAAACTAAAATATCTCTTAACTAACTAAAATATTAAATAAAAATATTCAATTAAATAGTGATAATAATCAAATAATTATGGTTAAAATTTATATATCCATCGATAATTTAATTTCATTTTAAATTTATACTAAAATATATCTAACAAACTAATTAAGATATAAAATAAAAAATATTCAATTAAATAATGATAATGATCAAATATTATCGTGAATATTTATATATCCATCGATAATTTAATTAAATTTTAAATATACATTAAAATATCTTTAACCAACTAACTAAGATGTTAAATAAAAATATTCAATTAAATGATGATAAAGAATATTTCTTCCCAATAAATATTTATAAATACGTAAATTCAGATTTTTAATTTTGTAATTAACATTTACTGTAGGTTATAGAGTTAAAAATATCTTTAAAATAAACATGTAATCATATATTAAGATATGCTTAAATTAAAAATTGAACAAAGGTTTTGATTTGAGGTTTAAATATGCTTAAACTAACAAATTACCTTAATTTTCAATTAAATCAAACTATAATTTTGAATATAATAATTTTGTCTTATATATTTCATCAAATCTATTTATTTAAATAAAAATACCGTTGGAAATTAGACATATTAATCATGGGTTAATGTATGCCTTAATTAAAAATTAAACATAGGTTTTGATTTTAATTTTATTTTTAAATTTTTAACCATAGGTTAAAATATTACTAGATTAAACATATTATCCCGCAATAAATGCAGTGTAAAATGCATTAAGTTTATATTTAATTGTAAAATAAAAATTACTTCAATATAATAATTTAAGTTTTATCTTGAAATTTTAGCATCATTCATTTACTAATTTATCTAAATTGAATTGAGCACTGTTTAAATTCTAAAATCAGTCCTAATAATATTTTAACTAATTAAATATTACTTAATTTCCTACATAAGTTTTAAAACCAAACAAAAAATCATGTATAACTAAAAATGATATACTATTATTTTTTATAATGTAAAGTATAAATTATTAATTATAATACAAAAAAATCAACCGCGCAAAAGCGCGGGTACAACTCTAGTGTAGGTTAAACCAGAATTCTAAAAGAGTTATTTTTACTCTAGAGCACTTTTGATATTTAAATCACACAATAAAGCACTTTGAAGGTAGTTTGCATTCTAGGATATATTCGTTGGAATCGAGATGAAAATATGACCTTTATACCCTTGAGTTCGTGATCAGTCACCTAGTGATCTAATTCGTGGTCAGTTCTGGTGATATAACTTGTGGTCAGTAACTCATGTTTCAATTGTGTTCAGGTTTTTGGACATGTGTATTAGTCATAGGGTAACTCATGAGCAGTCATCTGGTGGCATATTTTCTTAAGAGACAATGCAATTGCACTGACTCGTGATCAACATATCTTATTGGTTAGTGATATCTTACAATAATGTGGTTAGTGATATCTTACAATAATGAACTTGTGGTTAGTGATATCTTATTGTGTTTTCTAATACACTACCAACCATAGTTCAGTAATGATTTGGTTAAGCATACACTGTACTAATAAATGGTGAATTTTTATTCCCAAGTTTTAATTTTTGACAGATTACAAGGAAAATAAAGAAGAAAAGAAGACAAAAAATTTGCAGAAATTTAATTAAATATGAGGCAAGGAAAATAAAGAAGAAAAGAAGACAAAAAAATTGTAGAAGTTTAATTAAATATGAGGCACAACCCAATAAACAAATAGCCAAAAACATGAACCTAAAGGTCCAATACGGCCCAACAAGCTAAGACCCAACAAGGGCCCAAAGAGAAATCATACCCTAACTAAAGCCCACCATGCCCAGAGAAGAAACCCTAGACCTAGAATTGAAGACGACGCCGCCGCCACTTGCCATGCCTGCTGTCGACAAACTACCAAGAAGCTGGTTCCACCACCACTAAGCTTGTGAATCAGGTCGTGTTTCGCCGCGGCACAAGAACCCACTAGCTCTGCCGAGCCAAAGTAGAGAAGAACATGCCACCGTTGAAGAAGACTTCCACGAGAGGCGAATAGAGTTAACTTGTCCCAGATCCGAGAAAACACTAGAGCTTCAACGACCGATACTTGGCGGCCACTATACACCACCGCAACGCGCCTAACGTGAAGCCGGCCGAACAAGCTACTCCATAGGCGGAGAGGGAAGAAGGTTTCCCAAGGAGNGGGGGGGGGGGGGGGGGGGAGAAGAGAGACCCTTACTAAAAGCTCTGGAGGAGGACTCAGCGGACGCCAAAAACAAAGGAGCCACTAGTTGAATCCGGTAACATGCAAGGCCAAGGCGCTGCTTCTTCGGCAAGTGGCCTCATCTCCGACAGACTAGAAGGAGTCGGAAGAAGAAGAAGACACGACCACCAGAGTCCCTTGGGAAAAAGGCAGGGTAGATCTGGAGCACGGTGCACGAGATTGTGCTCAGGTTGAGAGGTGAAGACCTCCGCCTCATAGATCTCACCGAAAATTTAAAGGGAGAAAATCCTAGAGAAAAGCGAGAGAAAAAGAAAGGAGTATTACATATATAGTTAGTTAGTTAGCTTGTTATTCAAGCAATTACAATCCTATTATGACTAAGATTAGTTTAGATTCTTTTGGATCCGTTTTGTATAAACAATGACATTTAGGTCTTGAAATCAATAACACAAATCATTGAACAGTAACATTGTCATGGTATCAGAGCCATAAGATCAATTTTTTTTTTTAAATTCTTTATGGATTTTGACCTAATTTTCGATAGAAGAAAGCCTATCTGCCTCTACTTCCTTGATTCTCACTTCATCTTATTCCTCTCCACGGAGGCTTATTCTTCTTATACCTAGCTATGTCAACACACAAAACCATATCACCCTATTATCTCACACCTTGTGATAATCCAGGAGCAGTTATCTCTCAACCCTTACTCACGGGCTTAAACTACGACGAATGGGCACTACACTTCCGTATGGCTCTAAGCTCGAGAAAGAAGTATGGTTTTCTTGATGGCACAATAACAAAACATGCAGCTGATTCTCCAAACTTAGAGGATTGGACCGCTAATAACCATATGATTGTTGGATGGATCAAATTGACAATTGATCCAAAGCTTCGATCGACGATATCGACTAGAGAGGTAGCAAGAGACTTATGGGAGCTGATTAGAAAGAGGTTCTCAGTAAAAAGTGGAGCACGTCTTCAACAACTGTGTATTGCCTTGTCTTTTTGCAAACAGAACGAAGCTACGATCGACACATACTTTGGCCAGTTGACAAAAAAATTGGGACGGTATCACTGAGTGCACAACATCGAAGCATTGTGAATGCGGATTGTGTACTTGTGATCTCAACACCGCACGCGACAAGGAGCTTGATATCTTGAAAGTTCATGATTTTCTTGCAGGTCTTGATGATGTCATTCATGGATCAGTTCGATCACAGATATGTGCCATAGCCCTTCTCCCTGATCTCGACTCTGTCTATCAGGCTATACTACAAAACGAGACTATCAGTTCAGCAAAGATCGAGACAGAGGTGATGAGCTTTGCTTCCCAAATTCATCAACCGATAAAACCAGCAGGCTCTTCTTCAGCAAACAAACCTCTCACACGTGTAAACAAGGATCCATCTCAGTTTTGCACAAGTTGTAAATGATCTGGATATGAATTGTCAGGTTGCTTCAAGGTTATCGGATATCCCGACTGGTGGGTCGGAAAAAAAGCGCGTGGACGCGGTACGCAGTCGCAAGCAAACATTACACTGTTAACCTCGACGAATTCTATTGTCACCACTACATCGCCGCTCACTGAAGTTGATCGTCAAGGCTTAACAGGCTTTTCAGATGAACAGTGGCGTACCATTCAATGACTCTTTGGCACTCTTAATCCACCTAAGGATCGCTTAAGTGGTAAGAAACGTAATGATTTGTGGATACTTGATACAGGGGCTACACATCATATGACGGGATGTGCGGACCACTTTCATGATCTTCGTATTATTTCACCAGAATTCGTGCGTCTACCAGCTGGTGCTAACGTGATATCATCTCAACAGGGCACAATACACATATAGCCAAGTCAATGTTTGAAAAACGTGTGTCTTGTGCTCGAATTTCATAACATTATATCTTTGGGACAATTGCTTACAGATAGCTCCCTCTCATCGCCCATGTGACTAATAGATTGTTGATTTTACAGGACCGTAATACCAGGATGCTGATTGGAGCGGGTGATCGCGATGAAGAAGGTCTTTATCGATTGCGAGAGGCTGAGGTTGTGTTATCGAATCAAACGTCTATGCAACCGGACATCAAGTTATGGCATAAACGTTTGAGACATGCTTCAACTCGAGTAATTGAGAAGATTCCAAATTTTAAGGGTTTATCTAGTTCTTAGTTTTCGAATAAAAGCTACGAAATTTGTTTTAGAGCAAAACAAACTCGACAGAGTTTTCCTGGTTCTTTGAATAATGCAAATGAGATCTTTGATTTAGTGAACTACGATTTATGGGGACCATATCGTTCTCCAGCTCATTGTGGTTCTCGTTACTTCTTAACAATTGTTGATGATTTTTCCCGTGCAATTTGGTTATATCTACTTCCGAATAAGACTTTTGTTGGACAAAATCTTCGGAACTTATTTGCAATGATCGAACAAAAATTCCCCAAAAGGGTTAAAACAGTTCACAGTGACAACGGTTCAGAATTCATGAGCTTAACAAAGTATTTTCGGGACAGTGGTATTATGCATCAAACTTCTTGTGTCTACACGCCTCAACAAAAGGGACGTGTAGAACGCAAGCATCGTCACATACTAGAGGTTGCTCGAGCATTAAGGTTTCAAGCCAATTTACCCATCGAATTTTGGGGAGAGTGTACTCTTAATGCAGCTTACATGATCAACAGAACTCCATCACAAGTATTACATGGGAAGACACCGTTCGAGATACTTTACGGTCATGCACCGTCTTATAAACATATATGTGTAATGGGATGTTTGGCTCATGCTCATAATATTGATCATAAGGGTGACAAGTTTGAAACACGGAGTCGGAGATGTGTTTTCAGAAGTTATCCTTACAGCAAGCAAGGTTGGCATTTGTACGACCTCGACCGTGAGTTATTCTTTGTTTCGCGTAATGTGATCTTTGATGAGTCTATTTTTCCTTTCATGGAAATTTCGAACCCATCCGTGCCTTGCGAGCTTCTCACGCAACCTTCATCTCTCGATGACACAATGATGATTCAAACCAAGTCATTGTGGATGAATATGCATCAGCCTCGCCGTTACCAACACCAATTATAAATGCGTCGGAATAGGCCCTACCTCCAATGACTTCTGAAACAACCAATATAGCACCAGAATTAAGTCAAGTCTCGTCTGTTGTGCCTCAGTCCTTAGTATTTACGTCTTGACTAAATACTATCACAAATGTAATACGCAGTACAAGACAATCGGTCTTGCCATCTAGGTATAAAGACTACATGATCAATACTAACACAACTTCTCGCCAATCTTCTCCCTCCGAATCAACTTCTCCATCGGCTTCCTCATGTACCGCTCATCCTTTATCCAACTATGTTTCTTGTGACTGTTTTGCTGTTGCGTATTGGAGTTATATAGATGCTCTATCGGCTATGATTGAGCCATAATCATTTAAGGAAGCCATGAATTATGACGAATGGAAAGAATCTATGAAATCAGAGGTAAAATCGCTTGAGGATCTTCATACGTGGGATCTAGTTGATCTCCCCCTAGTCGCAAACTCATTGGTTGTCAATGGGTGTATCGAACTAAACTTCAAGCAAATGGCTCACCAGAACGGTATATGTTGAGGCTGGTTGCATTTGGAAACCATCAAACTGAAGGACTGAATTACAATGAAACTTTCGCACCAGTGCTAAAGATGACGATTATGCGTTTGGTTTTGGATATTGTAGCGAAGAAAAACTATGAGATTCACCAAATGGACGTTCATAATGCCTTCTTACACGGAGATCTTGACGAAGAAATTTATATGAAACCACCTCCTGGTTTCTCAATCCCGGGTGACAAATGTGTTTGTCGACTAAGAAGTCAATATATGGTCTAAAACAGTCACCAAGATATTGGTTTGCAAAGCTCGCAGACGCTCTCATCACCTACGAATTCAAGCAGACCTTGTCGAATTATTCTCTATTTGTCTACAGCCAAGGTCAGACAACCATTCACATTTTGGTTTACGTAGATGATTTAATCATATCTGGTAATGATTCTGATGAGACTAAAGCTTTCAAAAGTTATTTGTCTACATGCTTTCACATGAATGATTTGGGGATATCTTAGTATTTCCTTGTCTGGAAATAGCTCGCAACGCATCTGGTATATATATATATCTTTGCCAGCGAAAGTATGCAATGGACGTTGTCTCTGAGGTTGGTATGCTAGGGTGTAAACCAACTGGTTCAACAATGGATCAAAACCACAAGTTAGCTCTGTCAAAGAGTGATCCAATTTTGAATCCAAAGTCCTATCGTAGACTTGTTGGGAGACTTGTCTATTTAGCTTCTACACGACCTGATCTAGCATACGCGATCCATATCCTTTCCCAATTCATGCAAGCACCACGCGAAAACCATTGGCAAGCTGCGTTGAAGGTTGTACGGTACTTGAAAGGTACACTAGACCAAGCTATCTTATGTCACTCAGTTTTTACCCTAAACAACTAATTATCTGCAAGTGCACAGACGGTCAACTATAGTACTTAAGGATCGAATCCACAGAGACTAAAGACTAACACAAAGAGACAGGCAAGACTGAGCAATGACCAAGACAGAAAGAAAGGTTAATTTAGCAGGCAATGGTGAGGTGATGAAAGCAGTAAATAAAGCAATGGGGTAAAATCAGATAAGCAAGCAATCAAACCTAGGGTTTAAAAAGGTTTTTGGCGAGAACAGTTCAGATATGTGATTGAGAAAAGAATTGGGGAGAACAAAAATTAGATTATGGACTAACTCTTTGAACACCTCGCGTTCGTCACTCAACGCTCAGCAAGAGCAACAACCAGTAGTGAATCTATTTCGGTCTGCCTCACTGGGGCTGATCGATCTTGTTTGTCAGACTGGATCAATCATATCTAGAATCTTTTAATCACTGGTTTGGGTGATCTGATTTGGTGTTTGTCAGGCTCAGATCTACCTTAACCTAAACTTGATTTGTCAGGTCAAGTCAGACATCAAAACAGTAGTTAGGAGAGGATCATTGAGAATCCTATAGATTCTAATTTGGGTGATTCAATTGGTGTTTTTCAGACTTGAATCATCTTAAACCTTAGATTCAACTTGTCATATTGAAACCAGGTTACAGATCAGTCCCTAAAGGATTCAGCTTATCTTTTCTAACCTAATCTAAACATGAACCCTAACATGCCCTTTTGTGTAACCCTAGATCCGATCTAATGATCTACTCAGACATAATCATGGCAATCAAACAAGGCATGGTTGAAAGCATAAATCAGTACTCAAATAGAATCAAAACAAGGGTTCCAGATACATAGTTGTCAATTTTAAATATATCTCCCCTAGCAAATCAAAATAAAAAACCTAGTTGTAGAAAACAATAAGCTGGAAATAATAAGGAAAGAAAAGCATGTTGAAACTCGTGTCTCTCTGGTTCTTTAATAGTCTTCAGGGTACAAGTGGGCTTGGGCTTCATAATCGAAATTCTGGGAAAGTCAGTCTCGAGGTTCGATCGAACACCATGTGGTTCGATCGAACCGGTCTCATCCTCTCGCTCGAATCCCGATTTTCTCGCTTCTTCTCAAACGACTTCGTCTTTTAGATATGGTTCGATCGAACTCATAGAGGTTCGATCGAACTGGGTCTCAATTCTTTCTGGGCCTCGTTCTTTACAGATCAGGCACAATACATCTTGCTCGGAGTGAAGGTTCGATCGAACTTGATTGTGTTCGATCGAACTGTTGCCCAGACGAGACTAACTTCTTCAAAACTCCTCCAAAAGCTGCCCAGAACTCTTCTATTCTCGAATTTCCTCTTCAGACCTGTGAAATCCTGAAAGGAGACAAAGAAGCTCCAAAAGAAAATTAATAACTCGTAAAGTGGTTCAGAATCTCATCAAAAGATGGGATCGAAACTACTAAAAATAGGACATATCAGTATCCTTCTACACGCTTCATCTCCTTTACACATCAATGGATGGTGCAATTCAGACTAGGCAAGTTGTCCATTATCGAGGAAGTCTTTAACTAGTTGGTTCGTTCAATTTGGAGACTCCCCGATCTCCTGGAAGACAAAGAAACAGAACGCAATATCTTATTCTTCGGTTGAAACAGAATACCGAGCAATGGGAGCAGTTACCAAAGAGCTTCGATGGATCAAATCTTTGCTAACTGAAATTGATATTGCTCACCCCAAAGCAATGACTATTAGGTGTGATAGTCAAGCAACTTTACACATCAGTGCTAACCCAGTTTTTCATGAACAAACCAAATATATTGAGGTTGATTGTCATTTTATCCGAGAATGTATACTCGATGGAATAGTTGCAGCTTCTCATGTGTCTACAAAGGAGCAACTAGCGGACATATTAATAAAGGCCTTGGGACGTCGAGAATTTGATGCTTTAAAAATCAAGTTGGACATTCAAAATTTGTACGATCTAACTTGAGGGGAGGTATTATGGCTATAGCTAGTTAGTTAGCTTGCTATTCAAGCAATTACAATCATATTATGACTAAGATTAGTTTAGATTCTTTTGGATCGGTTTTGTATAAATAATGACTTTTAGGTCTTGAAATCAATAACACAAATCATTGAATAATAACATTGTCAAGGAGGAAGGAGAAAAAATATAAAAAATCCGAGATTGAACGACACTTTATTTGTATAACATAAAATCTGACCTAAATTTGAATGGTACCAAATCGAATATGTACTTGAATGGCACTTGTAGCCTAGAACCAAATATATATCTCTTTTACAGTTTTAATCTACTTCCAATTTCTAGCCAATCATTATACACGAACCATGAGACTGAAATCACACCCAAAAAAATATTAAAAATTTGATATCCTCTCTTCACGAATATATTTTAGATAATTACGGTAATCATTTCTAAACAGTTTTTATACACCTTCGATTATTTCTTGACAACATTAAGTTTTCGTTCTTGTTGGTGTTAAATCTCGCATAACGAGTCTGGCCTATCTCAACTCATTTCATTAGAATATGTTCAATGAAATGAAAGTGCATTAATATTTATTTGACTTAGTCATAATGGTCAAATATTGCTATTATTTCATGGTTTTATTTTATAGTTAATACATTTGGTCAAATATGACTATTACTCCATTTTTCAATGTAGAGTTAATATTTTTGGTCAAATCTTGGAATTAAGTTATGAATTAATTCATTATTAATGGTCAAAGAACAAAGATGAAGAATTAAGATTATAAAAGGGAGAAGAAACAAGTAAAATATGGGAGGTTGGGGGACCAAAAGAGGGGAAAATAGAGAGAAATATTTACTTTGTTATTGTATTTTCATACATTTTACAATTCACTTTCTAGACATTCAAGAATCATCTTCTCAAGAACTTTAAATGTCTATATTTGATTCGGCTTGACATCTTATACAGTAAGAAGCTTTGATCCCTATTCATTTTTATTGTGAGTGATATATGTCAAATTATGCACACACAATTTGGCGCCGTCTGTGGGGACAATAAAGTGTTCTTACCATCAAAGTACCAAGTCTGAAGGACTGAAAATCAAATCCAGGAAGGAGATTTTACTCACAACCGTGATGATCTAAATTTGTGGAGAGAAGAGATCGCTGGATCTTAGAAGAAAATAAAACCAAATTACGAATAAAATAGACCAAATTGGTGGGTCATTAATTAGATTCTATAAAAAATCTATGGTAACTTTGAAGAAACCAAATTCTCTATATGTTCTTCGTGAGAACAAGGAGATCGGTGAATTTTATAAGAAAATAAAACCAAAATACAATTAGAATAGACCAAATTGGTGTGTCTTTAGATTCTTTTTCAAATATATGGTAAATTAGAAGAAATCAACTTATGTATATGTTCTTCGTGAGAACACGAAGATCGGTGGATCTTAGAAGAAAATAAAACCAAAATACAAATAAAATAGACCAATTTGGTGGGTCATTAGATTCTTTATAGAATCCATGGTAAATTAGAAGAACCAAATTCTCTCTATGTTCTTCGTGAGAACAAGGAGATCGGTGAATCTTAGAAGAAAATAAAACCAAAATACAAATAAAATAGACCAAATTAGTGGGCCAATAGATTCTTTATAGAATCTATGGTAAATTGGAAGAAAACAAATTATATATATATATATATATATATATATATATAT